>JAJQQW010000545.1:0-44711 GCA_025583905.1 Ia io | reverse complement strand
AAGAAATATTTATGGATTTATGAAATAAATAAATAATTTACTTACCTATATTTTTATAGCTGATTTGTAATGAAGCACTTGTTTAACTAGCTTACTAGCACGCAGTACGATGTGTATCGTTTTGAGAGACAGTACAAAATGTTTTCGTCATTGCCAATCCCAAAAATTGCCATTGTTCATTAAGTTCCAAACAATGGTGGTCGAATTCTAACAATGATCAACAATCAAACTTTGATAAGCAGTTCTGTCAAATGCTTTTTCTGCATCAAGTGATATGACTCGGATTTGTATCTCTCAATTTGTTTATGTTGATGTATCCACGTTTATTGATTTTTGGATATTGTTACCACCTTGCATTCTGGAATACATTCCTGTATATAATCTTTCTGATGTAGTGTTGGATCCGATTTGCTATAATTTTTTTTAAGGATTTTGGCTCTATATTCTGAGGGATATTGGGCAGTAATACTCATTCATTTTGTTGTCTTTATCTGGTTCTGGTTATTGGGGTGATGCTGGTTCATAGAATGAGCTTGGAGTGTTCCTTCTCTTGAATTTTTAGGAATAGCCTGAGGAGGATAGAGTTTTAGTTCTTCCTTGAATGTTGGTAAAATTCCCCTGTGAAGCTGTCTGACCCTGGACTTGTGTTTGCTGGAAGTTTTTTGATGACTCTTCAATGTTCTTCCATAAGTTATCAGCTATTGAGATTTTAGATTCTTCCTGATTGAGTTTTGGAAGGTATATTTTTCTAGGAATATGTCTTTCCTCTGAGTTGTCAGTTGTTAAAAATGAGTTATTCATAGTATTTTTTAACAATCATATGTTATTTTGGTGTGGTCTGCTGTTAATTCGCCTCTTTCATTTCTGAATTATGTTTATTTGGGTCTTCTTCGTTTCTTTCTTGGTAGCATGGCTAGAGGTTCATCATCTTATTTGTCTTTCAAACAATACAGCTCTTGTTTGTTGATGCTTTTGGATTTTTTTTTTTTTTGGTCTCTTGTCCTTTATCTCTGCTTTTTATACTTTATATATGTCCTTCCTCCTGTTTACATTGGGCATTTTCTTGTTGCTTCTCTACCAAGACCTTGAGTTGTAGGTTAGGTAATTTTTGTTACCATTGTTTGTTTTTTGTATGTAGCTGTAGACTAATGAACTTTCCCTCTCAGGAGATTGCTTTCGCTGTCGTCCCATAATTTTGGGATTGATGTTTTTATTGTCATTTGTTCCATAATGTTTTTTTACTTATTACGCGTGATGATTATCTGGTGACCCATCATGTGTTCAATACATCTGTTGTATCCCCATTGTGTTTGCATTGTTTTTAGGGGGATTGTTTTTGTTGTAGTTGGACTTCCAGTTTTAGGGCCAATGTGATCTGAGACGGAGCTTGATATGATCTTATCTTCTTTGAAATAAGATCTAGTCCTTTTGTTGACTAATAAGGTTCTCTCTTGGAAAATGACCTGTGTTCGAAGGAATGTAAATTTTGGTTTGGGGTGTAAGTTTTCGTGTCAAATTAATTAATTAGGTTGGTTTTACGTGAGTCGACTCTTTAGGAATGCTGTTATCCTTTGCATGTGTTTTTATTTTTTTGTTTAGAGGAATATGTCAATGGAGATCGTGTGATAATTAAAGTTTCTCTGATTGAATGTGTCAATAACTCATATCATACAAAGCTTGTTAAAGCTTGTTGGAAATGTATATATTTATGCATGCTGGTAACAGCGTTCGTGAAGCATGGGTTTGTAACCGATGTAGAAGATTGACATCATCTGTGGCTTTTTCTTCCACGGTTTTTAATTTTTCTGCTCAATGTTATATTATTGTTCAGCTCACTTATTTTTCACAAAGTTGTCATGATGACGAGGGTTCACATTTGTAGAAAAACGAATTTCACTTGTTAGCCAAATGTTTCAGCATAGCATATCTAAGTTAATTCTTCATTCTTGGGACTCCGTGCCATTTAAATTTACCTATTGAGAAACTGTATAGCTTACATAGAGGCTTTAGTATCTTTAGCTAACAAAGTTCATTCAGTCACCCAAAAATTGTTCTATATTTTGATATATCAAAAATTAAAAGTTATCATACATGGGACACTGGAAAAAATTCATAAAAGGTAGTAAATTAATTTTTACACGAAGGATGTTGGGTATTATGTCATAACACTAATAATCAAGGTAAACGAATGCATTATATATTTCTAGAAGGTAGAGCATGGTAGCATAACAACCATATAATTGGTTAATTGACTGGAGTCCTTTGGGCTGTGGATGGGGTGTCAAGGAAAGGCATTATTGGGAAGGGTATGTACTAATGGGGGGCTATTAACCCAGCCAGGTGAGGTCATGTGGTGTGAAGGTACCCAAAGGTTCTCTCATCGTCAACGTCAAAGTTGTTTCCTGTGTGACTCTATCACTTCCTCATAACACTCTATAAACATCACTAGGCAACAAAATCATACTGAGATTTGTAGTTAAGGTAACAACATCTTAAATAAATTTATGTTTTTTCAAAATAATTAGTCCAGTTATCATGTTATATTATGGAAAGCACAAATACATACTAACCGCAGAAAATACAATAGTGGGTATGAACAGTATGTAAGGGGTACCAGAACCAAAAATGCTCAGAGACAAGAAGGGATAAAATTCTGACGGACAACAAACCTTGGTCTCAACACTATCATCTATGATTATATTACAGTGACTATAAATATATCAACTTCCTGTTTGTATCTGGACTTGTCTGGACGATAAGACGTTTAAACAACGCATACATAACACGAAGCTAAATGGCACAATTGTGTTAGGCTTCCTACCTTTAAATTTTCTCTAGAACAACAAACTACAATAACAAAACAAATAGTGGGAGTGCAATACAAAGGTTTAAAGAAAAAAAAAGTTTCAGCTAACGAACGATTGACGCAAAGACTATATTCTCTTAGATGCGGACAATGTGAACCTCTCTAATACTGCTAGTATAATCGCGAAAATTGCAGCAATCCATGATTAAATTAGCATAATTTTAAATGACTATTCGTGACCTAGCAATTTAGCGGATAAATTAGAGAAGTTGGGTTGGCAACCGCTATGGTGCGAGTGTGTAAAATAACTAAAGGCATCCTTGTGTTGCCCACACGCTGTCTCAGTGATATAGCCTAAGCCAGGCCCTTTTTCCGAACCACCTGGCAATCTCAGGCCCACACCACTGGGGGTTGCAATCCAGCATTTCTATCTGGACACTAGTTTTAGTAGATGAGGGCCAGTTCTCAGTTTATGTGCAATGGCTTTGGGTAGTATTGAGCCAAATCTTAACGTATGACTGTATAGTAGTCCTTGATAACGGGCCCACTAGCTGACTCAGATATTTTCTCAAGGATGGCTCTAACCTACTGATTGAATCTGATCATGATTCAATCTTTCATCCGTAAGAATTTGCTAGCAATCAAAAAGCCTATACTATTCACGCAGAATGGGCGATGAATTGTTCTGTCTAAGTAGGAAGCTGTCTACCAATCCCTTTCACACAAGAACATTGCAAGTAATCATTCATCCTAATCCTTGTAGGCTGATGGTGTGCAGCCGCTGCATATGAACCTCAACAATTCCTACATCATTCCTCATATCTTGTAACCTCTAAGGCTGTTCCCCCAACAGAATCTAAATCACTTATAGAGAATCCAGGTTTATGTTGCTTTACTTCGAACAAGTAGAATTCTCACCTTACTGACTTGGTAAATTGCATAAGGGCATCGAGTCCTATGACTTTACTGTACAAGGGTTCTATCTGTTGATGTGTACAGCCTGTTATTGCTCGGCATGATACTGCCAGTAGGGCTGTGGCAGGAAGGCAGCCAGTCAATAAATCTATTCTACTCTCATCATATAGATGTTTTCTATCTAATTCTCTCTTTCTCCGCTCTTCCTTTTTCTCTCTAAATCAAAATAAAACATGTTAAAACACACCCAAAGGAAGAAGAAAAAGGAAAAGGCTCAAAAGTGAAATCTTTGTAACCCTAGGCCCACCCCGCAAGACATACGTAGGTACTTTAATTAGCTTTTGGTAAATGAAGTTTTTCTAGGCTATATGTCCTATTATAGCATGATGTCATAGGGTAGGAATATGTAGTGCTAATTGAGAGCTTAATGATGAGTGCCTGATATATGCACAGACTGATGCCTAAGTTAGGAAGCCGGACTATCACTGACGGCGCTTTCTTATTTAACTAGTATCTGCCTAAAAATGTGGTTGTTGCTAGGCTGCGGGAATTGCAAGGGATAAGTCTTGGAATGTTTACTTAAGTTGTACTTCTGAATGTATATGTCCCCCCGATCCTCCGCACCCACCTACCCCAACCTCTCCCCCCTACACCCGTGGGCCCCCTTCCCCCTACCTCCCCTCCCTCACGCCGCACCCTCCTCCACCCCCCACCCCCTCCTCCTCCCCGAGAATGTTAGGTAATGGGGTTAAATAAAAGAGTTCATGAAATTACAATTAACATTAACACAAACGAACAAAAAAAAATTCCAGTGGTATGGGAGTGGTTAAGCTGGTGCATGCAACAAGATGTATTTGATTTCTTCAGGGAAAGCTGGGTTGCTGGGGATATATCTCATCCATATGTGAGTATGTTAAGCCACCCGAGATTATTCTAATCTTTAAGCAATATTTATTTCAATAATTTACGTAATCCCTAAAACAAACTTATTCTTCACTTCCTTGTATAAAACACATATATATTTCAAAGGTATAAAAAAATTATTAAAAAAACTTTTTCTAACAAATACTCATAATTATATTTCACAAAGCCAAAGGTCACACAAATGCCCGAGATGATATTGCTACACCATTAGTATATTCGTACCTATCCATTGTCTTTTTAGATATCACAAAACTTCGCACAAACATAATAACCCAAACGGCCGTCAATATGGATCAAGACATTTTACCAAAGATCGCAGAGAACACAACTGCCACAATTACTAAATTGCATACACGACCTCACCCATACAATATTTATTACACAAGGTACAAAAACACTGAGATGTAGCATCGATCGACCTCTACACATCAACTAAAGTCCTTAAATAACAGAACAGATCTGACACAACAACACTTCACTTACAGTGTCGTACAGATTACACCAAACCACTAAACAGTGAACCGTCCACACCCAGACCCAACCGATTATCTCCAAAAATTATTATTCAAACAATACTAAATCCTGGTGGAATCTGGCCTGAGTTCTGGTTACTATGTATATTCCTCTATCTTACCATGTCTTCGCTACTGTACAGTTCACTTGTTCGGGAAACCATGTTACAATTCTAGTGTTGAGTCGATAGAGGATGTGGTGTACCCAGCTTCTCTTATACACTACATGTGGGTGTTTTTTATAACTAGTCCCTACATCTACCCCCCCCCTCCCCCCCCCCCCCCATAGCACTTCTTTTTTTAATTCCTTTCTCTTGTTTTTTATATAATTGGCGGTTTTTATTTATCATTGATGCTCCCTTCTCCGCTTCTCCTTTACAGAAATTCAATAAATTAGATTTTAAAACAAAAACAATACGAAAATAGAAAATTTACACTAGTAGCATACCCATAGCAGCCTAGGCTATTGGTTGAGGTCGCATCCAGTTTTAAATTGAGTACACTAGTCATGAAACACCGATGTTTTTTATTTTTAAACTATTTTCCATTATTGGATTTCAGAGAGTGAGAGGGAGATAAATCAATGTTATGGCACCTCGCTAGCATAACCACTTACTGGGGATTCAGAGTCCTCACCAACGCCGCACTATGTTGCCCTTATTAGGCAAAACAAATCTGGGCCCCTTCAGTTCGAGGACATATAGCTCAATCCACTGATCTCAAAACGGATTAGGGTGAAAGTTTATTATTTCATTATTAAAAGACATATGTATATTTGTCCCCTGGACTGGTTTGGCTCATGATGGAGCTTCGGGCTGTGGACTGAGGCAGTCCCGGGATGGATTCTGGTAGGGAAAACGACATGAGTAGGTTTTGGTGGTCTGGGCGCCGGTGGGGCGGGTGTCGGTGAAGGGGTGTGCCAGGGAGCCACTGATTTGATGTTTGAACATATGTGTCTCTCAATCGATGTATCTTTCTAGCGCTTCCTCGCCCTCCCTTCCTGTCCTTGTACTAAAATCATAACAAATTATAGCCTTTTTTAAAACAAATATTGGCATGCTCTCTACTTTAAAATTTCGAGAGATTATGGGCGGAGAGACGGAATAATATTGCTAGAAGTGCATATTTGGCCACCGGCTCCAGCTCACCACCTTAGTCGGATTCTCGGACCAAATATCAAGAATTATGATGGCCAACCACCTTCATAAATGGTACAGGCATTAGATGTGACAAAGACTCCGGTGGACGCACACACGGCCTGGTGGATATTTTTCACCATTTAGATTATATTTTATAATTAAGACACACATTAACACCAATTCTTAGTTACAAACATCAGATATTGCCCATTCATTTATTCACAACGGCTTAAAATTAACGCTAATATACATACAAGCATATCTAAAATCCAGAAATGTTTCGCTTACAAGCTTTATATTTCAGACACCAAATAATACTGGATACAAAATGGACAAACAAACGACTGGCTGATTATCATACCACATGATAAGGAATCTCTCCAATATAAAACCATTGACCAGCTAAATTTAGTTGTCTAAAACATTTAATAACTCAATCTCACAAGTTCTGATAGGCATAATTAAATCGCAGAAAGAAACTTTTGAAATTACTTAATAGTTTCTCCTATGAACTCTCTCGCGCAATATAATCACATGGAAAATAGAGAATGCTGCTGTAAGAAAGGGAGCTGTTAAAAGAGGTAAATTGAATGCCGTTTAACAGAGGAGATATGGTACACGCATTATGACTGTATGATGTTTCAGTTTCATGCAAATGGTCAAAGATTTAGTAAAAAATATTATAATTAAGGATGTTAATTCAATATTAATCTGTGTTAACTGACGTTCTACGACTCAAAAACATGTATGTTTGACACACTTTGGAAGCTCCAGGATTTGGCAAATTTATGACTCAATACAACCTTTCTGCCCTATGGGAGACGAACTCGTTATCTCAGTGAGAGAAATGTAACAACCAAAGTAAGAACTTTCACTCACCAACCATAAACAAAAGCACTCTCTGGATAAAGGACTCTCTTGTTTCTCCTTTGTCCTCGTATTCATGCCAGCCAAAACTCAATGGCTCTGATGGGAACATCTGAAGAAGCTACAGGAGCGCACAAAACAATCCTGATTATAATCAATGACAATGACCTGCTCGAACAGCTAAGATAAACATCGTCTGGAGAAAAATCACATCTGTGTACACAAAGCTCTTTTAGTTTATTCTCTCAAAATAATTCCTGGATGCATAATTAAGATGTTGACCATTCCATCTAATGGGCCAACAGTCTCGCACAACAAAAAAATTAGGTACGAGGACAAAAAACTGGTTTGGCTCTAGTGGATAGAGCGTCAGCCTGCGGACTGAAAAGTCCCATGTTCCGATTCCGGTCAAGGGCATGTACGCTTTGTTACAGGCACATCCCACAGTGGGATAATGTGCAGAGTGGTGGCTGACTTAATGTTTCTTCTCATCGATGTTTCTTAACTCTCATATCCCTCTCCCTTTCTCTCTGTAAAAACTCAATAAAAATTTATTTTACAAAATATTAGGTCTCAGTGTTTCTACAGGAGAAAGGGTTTCCCCTCACTGCTATGGTGCTCAAATCAACTAGACCATATACCAGTGAAATTGTAGGCCTTAGGGCAACATGTACTCTTTGCAACACCTGGACAAACAAGATTCCCTCACTGCATTTTATTTGGAATCCCCCCTTGAAAAACAATAAAAGAAATTTATGCTCCCAGAACATCATTGAGGTTGTAGGTCACAGCAACCCCCGTCTTTGAGAGGGATCTCTAGTGTCTCAAAGGCATCCAGAAATCACATGAAGATTAGAAGTTAACAGTTTTGTCTTCCAAGGAAACTATGGGCATCAATGTAAATTTGCCAAAACTGCCTGAAGCTAATTTCTACACCATTACTGTTCCTCCAAGGTGCAAAAAAGTATTTGAGACCCCCCACAAAATTTTTCACTTGCATCATGCTTGGAGAACGTATCCAGATTTTCCTATAAGCTACCCTACACAGTAAATAGAAAGAACACCCTAAGATTAAGACGTCTATAAGGAACAAAGCGCTCTTTTTTTACAACCAAAGAGAATTGAGGGATGGCAGTTTTACACTGATTGAAGGAGGATAAAACAATTCATCACAGCCTTTCAGGCTCAAAGCATGTTCTGAAATTATGGCAAGTCCCTAGCTCAACATTTATGTTTGTGGCACACAAGGTAATAGGTACCTATGGGAAAACTCCTTGACCTATAGTGGCAACAAGTAAGATCTAAAGGGTTGGTCATTCCTAAATTATCTCTTCAACCAATTTAGACATACAGAATTTAGCTTCCCTGGGCTCATAAGGCTGGTGATTGATGCCATCAGTGGGGGACTTATAGGTTTAGTTCAGCGCGGAGAAGGAAGGGAAATAGAGAAGCAAACGTCAGCACCAGAAATTATGCCACTCACATTGAGTCTGGCAAGTACCATCCTCTGATATGTTAGAAAGTGCCAAATCAGTACATAGTGTTCCTTCCCACATATAAAATCAAACAAGAACACAACAGAAAAAAAAAACTTATGGGAACTTTACACTATTATATGTGATTTACACTTTATGGGATACAATTAGATAAATGAAAGGGATTCAAAATTTTCTTTTATTTATTTACGTACTAAAAAACTAATTTCTTAACATCAACGAATTTCTCAATTGGGCATCATAGGATGCAGCATGAATTGAGCCAATTTTGCTGAGAGTACTCACAATTTATTGCATCTAATGTGTTTCTTCCGTAGTGAACCACTTATGATAATTGGAGAGCAATGTCCTGTCCAGATATTTTAAATTCACTGCACTTGATAAGGGCTTTTCTCCAGTGTGTCTCTTCTGATGATTAAGGCGCTCCCCTGCCCGTTTAACAGATTTTCCGCCCTCCATGCTTTATAATGCTTTTTTCTTGTATGAACCTTCTGATGGACGATGAGGTTCTTACCTAGCAAGAATAGTATTTCACATTCACTCGATTTATAAGGCTTTTTCCATCCCCCAGTGGGTGAACTCTACAGGCGCCCGGAAGATGACGTATTTCTCTTAGTGGTAAGAGCATATCAATTCCTGCATTAAAAAGAATTTTCCCCACATTGACACTTATGCCAAATGATAAAGGGCCCCTTTTTTCTCCGGCCTATTAACATTCCACTGGCATTCTGAAGGTATTTCCTGAATGAAAACTTTTGCTGAATGGAATGGATGTCTTAGAGTGTAAAAACGATTTTTCCACCATTCACCTGCACCTGATCAGGCGGCATTTTCTCCAGTGTGAACTCCTCTGGGAACTTTTGGGAGACCATTGGATGGCGTAACTTGGGAAACAAGGTTTTCCACATTCAATGGCAAATAAGGCCGGATTTTCTTCCCCTGTGGACTCTCGATGTGATGAAGGATTGTCTTCTGAGGATAACAGATTTTCCTATTCCTCTGCTACTGAAGGCTTTTTCTCCACATTTGATTTGCAATATGTTTAATGGGCCAGTGTCTCCCCTCCCCGTATGGACAACCGCGATCCAGATGTAAAATATTTCCTAAAGTCATTTTCCCCTGATGAACTGCAGCCGGAATAAGGCCTTTTCTTTCGTTACAAAGATTTTCACATGCATGAATAAGGCATTCTCTACCAGTTTCCGTGTGAAACTCCCCTCAGATGATATTGATGGAACCAGGTTCTTAGCCCTACATGGTAATATATTTTACCACATTCCTGCCAGTGATAAGGCCTTTTCCCTTCCTGTAATCTTGCTGAAATTGGACTGGAAGCTACATGTGAAAGAGATTTTCACCCGAACCCTGGGTAAGGCTGTTCTCTGTATGAACTCACATGGTGTGATGTTCAGTTTTGAAAAACTAATTTCCCCATTTCTGCAGTTGAATGACGGTTTCCTCTGTTGTAATTGTGTTAATTGAAAGATCAGAATAATATATCTTAGTTAATAAGATTTTCCACATTCCAGAGGACACACAACCTGACTTTCAAAGGGGGATGGGAACACATTTTTCTGAATAAACCGTGGGTGGGGTTACAAACTAATGGACTTCCTACAATTCTTTTTTACCTGGTAAAAATTAATTGGTTATTCATCCCCTTTCAAATGTCCCTAACTAGCACGTCAAACCCCCTTGACCCAGTGTGAAAACAAAACACCCCCCTGGTCCCCCCCTAAGTAGCCCCCACCCTTTAGGTGGACAAGGGTCCTGAAAACCCCATTATAAGAACGACTCCCTGCCCAACTACCCCCCCCCACTCGCCAATGTGATAACCGATTTCTGGGGACACAATTTGAATAACGCTTTTCTGTTTCTCATGATGCGGTGATAATTCCCTTTTCCAATATGATCCTAAAATCCGAAAAGCTTGCTCATCTCACATGATGCTGGTGAAAATACATTTAATCTTGCCCACCTGAAATAAAATTTTCGTTATTTTCCCTGCATGCATCCAAATCCAAGTGGGAAAAAATGTTTTTTTTCCCAAAACTAGCTAAAGCCTCACAACTCCTCCACATGGAATGGCTTCCCTTCCTCCAGGGGAATGACCAAGGCCTACCCATTGGGAAAACAATTTCCCCCTTGCCTGGGTGGACAACCTCCCCTTTATCTTTGGAAAGACCTTCCCTGGATTGGGTTCAGTCGGGGCCCTTCCACAAATTCCCTCTCCCTCTCCGACAGCAACAACCAACCTGAAAAAAAAACTAAAATGTTAAGGTGTGAAAGCTGCATGTGTTGACCTGCTGATAAAAACCAGAATGTGGGTTTTTAATAATACACCAAATGGTAATTTTAATCTGCCTAATGATAAACCCTGGGCAAACATGAATTTCCAAACAACATAATGATTTTCAAGAGACAAGTTTAAGTCCCAGACTGCCAGGAAATGGACTGTTTATACTGGCCAACATTGGCCCAAAAACGTCACCAACTGACTGGGATGAAATGGAAAAATCACACCAAAAGGAGGAAAACAAGGAAGCCATAAGGCCGCCCCCCCCTGGGACAAAAAAGAAGAAACAGGCCCCAGGGTCCCCCCTACGGGTGCCGTTTTACCCTACTCACCACAAATAGGCTGTTTCCGCCGTATTCCCGGACCCTTTTCCAATCTTGATGCGAAAATGTGGAAAGGTATTAATATATGTAAGACCAAAAATTAAAAGAATGCAAACGCGATAGTGCCCATCGTTCAATAAAAACACACCCGTATGGCCAATCTTCTACCCTAAGGGCTCCGTGCAAAAGGCAATGGAAACAACAACATTGGGAAAATGCCAAGTAAAGGGCCCAAAGGTTGTGGTGGGTGGAAAAGGTAGTGGAGCAGCAAAGGTTTAAGAGAGGTTATTAAGGTTTAACAGTGGGGCGCCGGGATCAAGCGTATGAAAATTGAATACACTAATTAAAAAAACTGAGATCATCACGTGTAAAGGCCAAGTCTCCCCCCCCCCCCACCATAGCAAGAAAAATTAAGTAGAAATTGGGTGAAGTGGTGGGCAAATGGTAAAAACAAGACAATTTGAGTTTGAACAAACAAAAATGGGGTTTTTTCCTAGTTATGAAAAGGAAACAAAGCCCCAGGCCATCAAAAAATCTTACCACCACCAACGAGTCCCTCTACAAACCCCAAGGCAAAAAGGTAGTGCACTCAAGGTCTTTACCCTGGTCCATACGAAGTTAAAAGGGTACCAAGTTTCTTTCTGATTGTTGCTGCAAATAAAATTTGAATTTATATTGGCCCTCCTTACATCCTAGTTTGAGATTTGGGGTAAATGGAAGCCAAACATAAAATTTCCTAAAAAAAAAAAGAAATGGTTGATGGTCCCCTAAGCCAACTCCTGGTACTAAAAGAAAACAACCCAAAGCAACCAAAAGGAGATCAACAGACAAAAAGACCTATGAAGAGACCCCCCTGTGACCATCACAAGCCAAGATGGCAGAATATCAGAAGAATAGAGAATCTTGTCCTCCTCCCCAAAGTAGAATGGGCTATCCATGAAAAAAAAAAAAACCAACCCTCCACCTATCGGAAAAAATTGGGAAAAAAAGAAGTACCCCCCAATGGAATTTGATTTGGCTCAGTGTGTGATAGAGCGCATCAGCCCTGCCTGCACAGGAACCCTCACAAAGAGTTTTCCTCCCCCAGGTTCGATTTCCACAACCAAGGGCCCATGTACCTTGGTTTTGCAGGCACAACAATCCCCCTAGTAGGGGGGGTGTGTAAAAGAGGCTACCTGGACTATGGATTTTTCCCTCTCTGATTCGCTATGTTATCGCTAACTCTCTCCCTCGAACCTCCTTCCTCCCTCCTATCCCTTCTCCCTCCCACCTCTCTTTGGTTAAGTTAAAAAAATCTAAATAAAAAACATCCCTAACCCGGGTTTTTTATGTGGTGCCCCTGGGTGTGGAATAGAGCGTTCAAGCCCCCCTGCAAAGAATGAGGGGGTCCCCCCCCCACCAGTTTCGATTCAAGTGCAACCCAAAGGGGCATGTGGTGCCCCCTTGGTTTGTTAACGGGCATCCATATACCCCAGTGTGGCGGGGTTGGGGTTGGGATGCAGGAAGCAGCTTATTTCGTGAATGTTTTTCCTCTCTCATTTGATATATTTCTTAATTCCCCTCTATCCCCTCCCTTACTACCCTCCTCTGTAAAAAATCAATCAAATATAATTTATCTAATAAAATATATTTATTAAAAAAAAAAAAGAGAGTACCATGAGAGAACCCAGCCAATAATACAGAGAAAGAACACACCATTAAAAAGAATACAAAACAAACTGCCAAAATAAGAAATGGAATTGGACAGGATAAAACTGGGTGGAGCAAACACATTTTGAAGAAGTTACCTAATGTCAAAAAAAACAAAAACCATGGGTTTAATTAATAACTTAGTTTAATACTAATTAAATAAATAAAGCCCGCAACACCCTATACCCCATTTGGCACTCAGTGGAATAACGAGCGTGTTTTTGGGCCTGCAGACTCCCAATGCCAAGGGTCTCCACCCCAAGTTTGATTCGGGCATCCAAAGGGGCCCATGTGTTTTACCTGTGGTTGTGGGCCCAACATCCCCCCCCATGTAAAATGGAAATGAGCTTGAAGGTAATTTCACTTTACTGTGGAGGAGGGGTCAGAAGAAAGAAGAAAAAAACGTAAAAGGATCCTAAAACTTATAAAAACTTCAAACAAAAACATACAATATCTATTCAACACAAGTGAAATCTAAAAAAATTCAAGTGAAATAAACAAAAATTCTGAATGAACAGATAAAATTAATCTATGGTGAAAATAATATAAATAGAATTAAAGGGGGCATAAGAAAGAAAGGGAGTAGGCTGAACAAATACCTCGGGGGGGGAAAGGGGACCGTGGGGGTGTGCGGTTGGAAAGTGACGAGACTGGACAAAAAAAATCATACAGTGTTTATGGTATGGAGGAGAGTTGGCGGCGGGGGGGAAGGGGCAAGGGCAATGAGTATTTTTTTTGGATGGGGTGGGGAAAAACCGGGCGGGAAGAAGGGAAAGCTATGTTAAGGAAAAAAAGAGGGGAGGACCAACTATAATAATCTGAAACCTTAACTCATAAAGATTTTTTTTTTTAAAAAGTACTAGAGGTTCAAACATATCGTAAATAAGTACAAAAAACCTACTAAAAAGCCTTATGTATAACAATTCAGAAATTATGTAATAACGCTTCTAAGGGGAATATTTTATTAGACATAAATGCCTTTACACACATGTCACAACAAAAAGAATCTTCAAAGAAACCGAAAACTGGCATCTCAGGGGAAACCCTGGAAAACACAAAGAGGGGAAAGCAAAGTAAACCCAAAGATTTTCAAAAAGGGACAGAAACCATCAATTCAATCAGAACAAAAAAATGAAAAAAGGGAGACCAAGGACAAAAAGGAAAATGGAATACCTACTAAAAGGTATATTTAAGAAAAAAAGATGTATTAAAAATGTGCAAGCCTTAAGTTACAACTAAAGGCAAATAATTTAAAGAGGGAGAAAAAACCAAATAAAACCAAAGGGACTAGATAACTCAATATAAAATAAAGTAAAAAATGAAAATTTACATGGATAAGAATACAGGAATGATTAGACAACCCTGTCCACTAGGAATCCACACCCAAATTTGCTATCATTAAGAGATATGGTTGGTGGTTTACAAGCAGATTGGGGACAATGACCCCCCCCAATAGAGAAAATTTGAGTCCCAAAACGGATCCACACTGGTGAGCTCCTGAAATTAATAAACATAACTTTCAAGAGCCCCTGGGACTGTCCCCAGGTGGCTCAGTTTGTTGAGGTTGTGTGCTTTGGTCCCCCCGCGGGAAATCGGTCCCACACACCAACCATTGTGTGTTTTTGATCCAACCTAATCCAAGGGCACCATATAGGGGAATCATCAACCCACATGAGTTGCATAGATGGGGATTTCTGGTTAGAATTAGCAACCATTTTCCCCTAAATTCCTTCACTTTTTAGCACCCCATAAATCCTTCCCTCTTTTTCTTCCTCTGTTATTCTCCCTTCACTGTCTCTCTAAAAATCAATAATAGAAAATGCTGCCCCCCGTATCCAGGTATCACTGATTGAGCATTGAACTCATGAAACTAGGAGGGAAATGGTCACAATTGGAAATTTCCTTTGTTTAGGGGACACCTGCACTGGTTTTCGCGAGCTCAATCACCAGTTTGAGGGTCAATTGGCAGGGAAATGGAAGGCAGCTGATGAGTTGATTCGTTCTCTCTCATCATTGATGTTTTTATTCTCACTCTCTTTCTTCCCACTCTCTAGAACACCAGCGGTTTTTTCTCAACCTGTGGGTTCACGACATCTCTTTCACAGGGGGGAGGGAGGTCGCCTGGGAATCCGACCATAAGACATCCTTGCATATCAAATATTTATAAAACAGTACATAAAAGCAACAAAATTACAAGTTATGAAAAGTAACAAACAAAAACAAATTTTTATGAGTTGGGGGGGTCACCACACTAGGACAACATGGGAAAGAAACTAGTATTAAAAAAGGGTTGCGCGGCATTAAGAAACGATGAGAAAACTTACCTGCTCTAGGTAAACAAAAAAAAGCGGCATATATTTTAAAACGTAAACGAAATACATAAAATCCCTTTTAAAGAATTAAAAAAAAATATTACCCTAGCCCACCCTGTACTTATCCACCAACTGAAGAAGAGTTGCTGGCTTGGTTGGGCACTTGGATGGCCATAGGTTCTATTCCCCAGTCAAGGTAAGGTACGTTTAAATTGCAGGTCCCTGTGTTTCCCCTACTCCCCTCCAATAGAGCCACATGAGGGTTAGGCAAGCCCCAATGGGGAATGTATCACTCTCGTCATCTTCTCTCCACTCGATCCTCCTCCATACCCCCTCTAAAAGAAACAATAACTGGAAAACCCAACCCTCACTCTTTGGGGTGAAGATAACAACAGAAAGAATAAAGAAATTAAAATTCATAAAAATGACAAGGAGCAAAAATAAACAATAAACAAACAGAGTTGTTCCATTTCTTCACACACGAATAATTCCCATTTCTTTTGATGGAAAAAATGAAAGAGGATAATCATCAAATTAACAATAGCATCCAAACAATCTAAAATCCACATGGAATAAATTTCAAACAAATAATGTTGAAAACATCTGTACAGTGAGGATACTAATAAAGACCCAGTGAATTGAACGGAAGGTGGCAAAAAAGAAAAATGCACAAGCAAACGCAGATCAGTTGAAAGACAAACCATGTTGGTTCATGGGGGTCCTGACAAAATTAAATAATAGAAGGGAAAGATAGCCCCCTGAATATATACAACAAAGGCCAAACTATACAAGAATATAAAATACAATCCCCAATAACTCCCATGGGTATATTTTAAAAAACAATAGAAATGAATAAAAAAAAAATTCCTGGAAAATGGAAAAAAAAAGAACCTTCCAAATAAACAAAGAGCAAGGCCTGAGCGAAGGACAAAGGCCTGGGGGGAGGGCCAAATCACCCTTTTCCTGAACTTCCAATTTATTACAAATGAAGTGAAAGTCCATAGCAAGCAGGTGTGTTACGCTGGAGGACAAACACAGCTACAGAAATAAACACAGACACCATAACAATAAAAACAGAAACCAAAGATGAAAACATAATGAATAATAAACCCAGGCACAATTCCCCCCATTTTCAAGTAATCCTCCCCCCCCCTTTTGTCAAAAGCCTGCAAGAACCAACCAGAAGAAAGGTGAAAAGATTAGTTATTTCTTTCCAAATGAAATTGGTGGCATGGCCCTGAAATCAATACTCCCACATGTAAACTACAACTATACTGGACCACCAACTTTGAATAAATTGGAACTCCAAACCTGAAAGGAACGAAATTTAAGATTAACAGCCCCCGCTAAAACGTAAAAACTCCTCAGGAAATAACCTAGAGAAAAAGTTATATGGGAGCTTTTATTTTTAGGTGGTGTAGGGTCAAGCAGGGTTTGAGATTTGTTTCTGGGACAGGATTTCTGAAAGTACACCACTCCAACCACGACCACACAAAATAGATATGAATAATAACGCAGTCCCACACTGCAAACAAAATAAAGAAAAATAGTGTCTTCACAGGCAAACAAAACCAAATAAAACCAAATGAAAGGAAAAGAGCAATCTAGAGCACACCAGAAGAAAAAGAGAACAAATCTCTTGCAAACTTATATGAAGGATTAACCTTGGAAATGTTGTGGATTCGGTGTTTCTGATCAGTATACACAAATGTAAGGGCTATAACAGAAAAGAACTATTGCGAGACTGATAGAGCAAAAAAAAGATTAACTAAACCAAATTCAGTTGCAGTTCCCGGGCACCTAATGAAGGTATGTTAATACTATACTTCAGGCTAAGTAATAAATACAGCTGCAATGACTTGTGCCGGCATCAAAAGCAAAATCATCTAAATAACTTCATTTTAACAATTTTTTACTTTGCTTAAGCACTCAGGCAAAACAAGCATTCTAAGATAGAGCTAGAAACATGGTGCTGTAGGCACTTAGGGGGATCACACCCCAGCTGAAATGCTGGATTGCCAAAAAACATAGTATTTTGTAAGAAAAGATGGGTGTGTAGGGGAAGTAAATATCTATCAAAGCACTTTATTAAGCACATGAATCAAAATAAATGTTGTTCCTGTATGTTGTAAGCAATTATTATATAACATATATATAAGGTATTCAAAAAGACTATTTAACCAAAAAAATATCAGTTAACAAACCAGGATAAGGATGTAGAGACACAATTTTACAAAAATTTATAACAGTATACACATAGCCCAATCAAGGAACTATACAAGTTAAGCTTGTCTCACCTCACTGATCAAAACCCGTGGAATCCCCTCAGGCTTTCCTGCAAACAAACTACCAACCATACACAAGTCTTTCCTGTGAATGTAGTACAGTCCCGGGGAGAATTGGGACTTCAGGAATAGAAGGGAGCAATGGCTACAGACCCACAGCTCCCCCAGGACTGCAATTACCCCATCAGAAAACTGGAAAATCAAGCAGAACCACACTCTACATGGGAGGGACCCAGCACACCCTGGGAGATGGGGCACTGGGAAATCCCGTACCCAAGTCCATGGTCACTGGTGAGAAGTGAGGGTCTTAATTACCCAGCAAGGACAGAATTTCAAGGTAGTTCTCCAGCATCACATTCAGGTACAGCTGTCTGCAGACTGGGTCTCTGACCCCTCATCAAGTGAGGCTCCATTCCTCCTTGGAGAAGTAAAGGGCAATGTCCTCAGAAAGAGGTCACGCCCAACCTGTCAGAATGGAGGTGAATTGAAATCTCGTAGAGCTGGATCTCTCTCGTGAGAGAACCCACTCCTAGATAGCTCCAGACAAACTCCTCTCCCCCTCAACCATCCTCCAGGGCACCCGGATTAGTGTGGACACCAGGCCCTAATGCCAGTGCTGGCTGCTCTCTCATCACAGTCCCATTACTCACCAGGGATTGTCCTCAGCAGAGCCAGCTGGGTAGGGTTGGGAAGGATTGGGGGGAGGGCGAATCGCAGGAGGAGCAATGCCATTTAAGGTCATTAGGGCGATGCCTGCAGGGCCCCAGACATCCTGCCAAATTCCAAATCTCCATAACCATCTCTTAGATCTTGATGAAGCTCTCATGGACAAACAATAGCCAAGCATATGTGTTCCATATGCTTCCCCTCCAGATAAATTGCCACAACTGGTCCCAGGGACAGCCCCCGCTAACACTATCCCTCTTCTGGGTAAATTATTTCGTTAACCCCGCGCTTCTCCATGGGTAATCGTTAACGGAGGGCATTCCCACCCCCCCAGTACCGTTGGTTCTCCTTGGTTCCATTCTACCTGGGTGCCCTCCCTTCCCAGCTCTCCAATGCAACTGGAATTCGCTCGACCCTGGCATGACCCATTGAACTTGGCACAGAAGGTGGCATCCAGTGAAGCTTGTTAGATAGAGCACCAGCACATTGACTCAACTCATGAGTTTGCCGCCCATGCGCCCTGGTGCTTAGAGAAGATCAGTGCCTCCTGGGGCTCCTGGCAGGCAGGCTGAGAGAAGAAACAGTGCAGGTGCATGATACCAGGCTCTCCGCCAGTGGTGTGCTCAGAGAGCAGTTTATTTAGAGACACTGGACAGTAAACCGGGGCGATTCCGCCTTGCCCAGCTTAGGGTGCTGCGGGATCTCCCCAGATTTGAGGGCCTTCCCGGAGATCAGTGCTTGGTGTCTGATGGGGCCACCAGATGGCACAGTTGTCTCCCTGAATCCTTGGCCCCTGGTTCGATCTGCCCGCTGAGGAGGATAGAGGACTCAGTGAGGGTGCCTGAGAGCATCTCGGTGCGGGCTTCCGGCAGGGTGCGCCCTGGAGCAGCCGCATGGAGTGCCTCCGCTGGACCTCCCAGGGAGTCTCCAGACTTGGTGCTGGAGAAGCTCAGTCAGAGACTCGCTTGGCTCCAGTTTCGGTGCTGAGAGCAGAAGCACTGTGACTCCCGGGCTCACTCGCATGGTGCTGAGAGCCCAGCAGCCTGAGTGTTTCGGACGACTCCTGGTTGGGTGCTCTGAGCAGAGACAGTGCCTCCCGGGCTTTGGCAGGGTGCTGAGAGCCGAGCTCAGTGCCCCCCGGTTCTACGGGAGGGTGCTGAGAGCAGTGGAGCAGTGGCCTCCCGGGCTCCCGCAGGGTGTTGGAGCCAGATTTCAATTCCGCCTCTCCCCGTCTCCCGGTTTGGTGCTTAGTACAGAACACCTGTTCCTTCCCGGGCACCCGACAGGGGTTCTGAGAACAGAGCGCCATTCCTTCCCGGTAACCCCAGTAGGGCGTTTGATGCAGAGCATGGTGCATTCCGAGCTCTTGGCAGGGTGCTTCCTGCAGAGTCAGTGACTTCTGGGCTCCCAGCAGAGTACTGAGAGAAGTGTCAGTGCCTCTCCCATGCTAACCCGAATAGATGCTGAGATAAGAGTCTGTGCTTTCAGGACTTCTTTTAAACGTGGCGGGGTGCTGAGGTGTCATGGTCAGTCCTCCGGGACTGTTTCCAAGGTTGTGAAGTATCTGGTGCTGGTCACTAGCCAGGGTAACGCTCAGGGGTGATGAAGTAGCCAGGGCTCCCTTTTTTGGCTCCCTCAGCATGGGCTGAGGAGAGCCCAGCACAAAGTGACTGTCCCTGTCTCCCGAGTTCACCTGTTGGGGTGCTTAGGGAGGAGTCAGTGCCGTCACTGGGCTCCCCCAGGCCTGCTGGTGAGAAGAAACACAA
The DNA here is from genome assembly GCA_025583905.1 of Ia io. NCBI lineage: Eukaryota > Metazoa > Chordata > Mammalia > Chiroptera > Vespertilionidae > Ia > Ia io. Next base: position 24,715 of record JAJQQW010000545.1, on the reverse strand, counting down.
TGCATCCGAGCTTCTAGGCAGGGTGCTGAGAGCAGAGTAAATGACTTCCATGGCATCCTGGTAATGGTAGGGTGCTGAGCTAACCGATTATAGTGCCTCCAGGGGTCCCAGTTGGGTTGCTCTGAGGGCAGAGAATAAAGGATCCAGTTGCCTCGAGGGTGCTCACCAGTGCATGGTGCTGAAAGCAGAGCCTATGGTACCCATCCACTAAGCATCCACCGCACAGGGTAGCTCCTAGCAGAATTACTGAGCGCCTCACGGTGATCTCGGCGGGTGCAGAGAGGCAGAGTCCGTGTGCCACCCCCTGCTCCGGTTGGTGTGCTGAGAGTAGAGCCAAGTGCCCATCCCGGTTCTCCTGAATCTTTCATGGTGCTGGGGTTTCAACCGAGCAAAAAATTTGGATCCCTGGCTCCAGTCAGGTGCTGAGAGCAGAGAGCCCTTGCCTCCCGAGCTCCTGGCTGGGTGCTGAGAGCTGAGTTCAGAGACAGTGCCCCCCGGTCTCCCCGGGGGGGGTGCTGAGAGCAGCACGGGGGATTCAGGTGCCTCCCCAAAGCTCCTGGCCAGGTTGCTGAGAGCAGATCTCAGGGCCTCTCCCGGGCCCTCTCCCTGCAAGCAGGGTGCAGAACTTCTAGAGTCAGAAACAGTGGTGAATTCTGGGCTCCCAGATTTCCTTGCAGAATTGCAGGTGGGCTCGAGTGCCCCTGGGCTTCTTGCAGGGTGCCTGAGAGTTGAGTTGAGATGCCTCCCAGGGCTCACCTAGACCAGTGAGCGTGTGGCGCAGAGTCAGTGCCTCCCCAGGCTCCCGTTGGGGTTGCTGAGGGCAGGAGCACGGTGCCACCCCCGGGCTCCTGGGAGGGTGCTTGAGGGGGGAGCAGAGTTCAGTGCCTCCGGTGCTCCGGCAGGGTGCTGAGAGCAGGACTCCAGTGCCCTCCCAGGCTTCAGGTTGGGTGCTGAGAGCAGAGCACAGTGCCTCCCGGGTCTCCCGGCAGGGTGCTGAGAGCAGAGTCAGTTGGACTCCCTGTCTCCAAATTGGGTTGCTGAGGGCAGAGTCAGTGCCTCCTGTGCTCCCAAGGCAGGGAGCTGAGAGCAGAGCACAGTGCCTCCCAGGCTCCCGGCGAGGGTGCTCAGATATGCCGCACTGTGCCACTGGCTCGCGCCCCCGGTTGGGGCTGAGAGCAGAGTCACGTGCCTCCTGGACTTCTGGCAGGGTGCTGGACAGCACAATCTCAGTGCCTCCCTGGACTCCCAGCAGATTGCTGGTGAACAATGTCAGTGCCCCTCGGGCTCCCGGTTTGGGTGCACAGCAGAGTCAGGTTACCCGGGCCTTCAGCAGGGTGCAGAGAGCACAGCACCAACAGTGCCTCCTGGGCTTCCAGCTAATGGTGACTGAGAGGGCGAGCACAGTGCCTCCCTCCTCCCGGCAGTGGTGCTGAGTTCAGAGTCAGTGCCTCCCGCGCTCAAACAGAGCAGGGGTGCTGCTTAGAGGAGAACACAGTGCCTCCCTTGTTCCTAGCAGGGTGCTGAGTGCAGATTCAGGGGGCGGGGTTTCTTCCCAGGGCTACCTCAGTTTGGGTGCTGAGGGAGCAGGAGGGCAAGTGCCTCTGGGCTCCCCAGCAGGGTGAAAAGAGCAGATATCAGTGCTACCAAGCTCCGCACGTTGGGTGTTGAGAGCAGAGGTCAGGTTTACCCCACGGGCTCCAGGCAGGATGCAAAGGAGCACAGCACAGTGCCTCCTGGGCTTCTGCTGGCAAGCACGTGCCTCATTCTCGGAGTTGCAGGAGGCAGTGCCTTCGTTTCCCGTTAGTGTGCTGACTGGAGTGCAGAACATGGCCCTTCCCGGCTTGTGGCTGTGTGCTCTGAGCAGAGCACAGTGCCGCCAGGCTCCCTGCTGTTGAGTTGAGAGCAGAGTCAGTGCTACCGCGGGCTCCCAGGGTGGTGAGAGCAGAGTCAGTGGGTGCTCTTCTGGTGCTGGGTGGGTTGCTGTTTAGCAGAGTCAGTGGCCACTTCTGGTGGCTCTGCAGGCTGCTGAGAGCACTCCACTTAGAGCAACCCAGGGCTTCCCGGCAGATGCTGAGAGAAGAGCACTGTGCCTCCCCCACCGGTCCAGCTCCAGGCATTGGATCTGCTGAGAGGCAGAGTCAGAGTCGTTCGCAGGGGCTCCCGGCAGGCAAGCCTGAGGGCAGACACGGTTCCTCCAGGACCTCCTGGCAAGGGTGCTGTGAGAGAATCAGAGTCAAGTGCTTCCCGGACTCCCAGTTTTAGGGTCCTAAGAGCAAGATATCTGGGGCTTACCAGGGGCTTCCAGGTTGGTTGCTAGGAAAGCACGCAACCCGGTGCCCTCCCGCACTCCCCGGCAGGGTGCTCTCTCGATAGCAGAGACGTCAGTGAACCTCTTCCAGGCTCCCCGAAACCGCGTAGCGGTGAAAATCGTGAGAGCCAAGAACGTCAGTGCTCTCAAGGACTCCAGCAGGGTGAACTATTTCCATGATTGGAAGAGAATGAGCTCTAGTGCCGACCGGGAGCTACCGGCATTGGGCCTCGACCCGGCGCGCGGTTAGTCAGTAGCCTCACGGTGCCTCACCTAGCAGGCTATGCTAGCTGGGAAATAGACAATAGCAACAGTTTTCCTCCGGGGCTCGACGTCGGCAGGGTGCTCAGATGCTTGGCTAGTCAGTGGCCTCCTCTGGCTCCACACCGCAGGGTGCTGAGATCTTGATGATCAGGGATACCAGGGGATCACTGGTTGAGGTTACAGTATGAGAGGGAGGAGTGCAAGTATTAGGACTATTCATTGGCGTTGGGTGGAGAAACTTTTGTGCAAGGAGGCATAAATTAACTGCATTGAGGGAGTTGGGGGTTGGTGGTCGATGGGGTTAAGCACCATGAGCCGAGGCAGGGTTCGGTCCTGCAACTTGCGGATCGAGTTTGCCTCGCTATTGTTGACTGGCCATGAGTTTGGCAGGACCACGTGACCATAGACCAGTACAAGGTCTGGAAAAAACACAGTAGTCACCAACATGGCCAAACTCAATCTACAGTGCCAACGACTACAGACAATGTCTTTTCATTGTGAGACCAATATTTATTTTAAACTTCAACTATATTGGTACGGTTACATTGAAATTAGGGAACCAACCTCCCTAAGTCTGGCAATCTTTGCTTAAAAAAATGGAGGGACCAAAGAGGCAGCAACGCTGGCTCAGCTCGAAGCCGCTGTTTTCTGACAAATGACCTTAAGATCTCTCGGTTTCACAAAATAATTAAAGGATGCGTGGGTGCGAGGGGTACGGTGGAGATGTTGGAAGGGGTCTGGTTTGTTACCTGTCTCCATTGGTTAATTCTACAAACCAGGTCTTTTGTGGTCGTGAGCGCGAAGATCCCTTGTGGTCATGCTTATGGAATTGACCGTCGGTATGGCTGTTTAGACCATTTGCCACATCGCTTGCGTTTTTGCTTGCCTATGATGCCTTTCTCTCTAATGGCTTAGGAACTTGTTCGAACAGCGTAACCAATCGATATCACGACCGTGCTAAATGGTTTTAAATACTTTTATTTCACGCAATCACCCAGATAAAATAACTACTGTTAACTGGTCTGCTCTGTGATAATGACTTCCTTAAAGAGCAATCTAGCGGTTATGGTAAAAGTGGTGTAAAACGGGTTGAACTACAGTATAATGGGGTTTGGGGGAGAACTTTGTCTGCAGGGGCCAATGTGAGTTCGTTTCATGGGCCTGAGCAGGACTAATCAATTATGTTTGAGGGTGGGTTGGGGCAACTCTGATGTGTCTCTTACAGCACAAGTACTCGGCATGGGACTCAATTTGGTTGGCCCAGGGAATTTCGGCTTATAAACATCCTAGTGTCCCAGGTTGGACCTGCGCTGGGGACATCATGTGTACAAGCCAGAGTCAAACAACCTGCATGTCGAAACCAGTTAAGGATCTGAGTATGGGGGGATGGGTGGATGGATGCGCGAGAAAATGGAAGATCGAAGTGGTTAAGGGGGGGGGGGGGGGGATCGTGGGTGCTAGAAGTGGGGGGTAATGTGAGGTGTCACTCGAGTGGCGATTAGTGGTTTGATGATAGACGCATTGAACGTCGTAGATTCTGCGTGGATGCGGCCGAATGGGTCAGACACGCACCACCAACACCATTAAGGGGGTGGGCGACAGATAACCAAGGAACCATGCCCATTGGGCCGGAATCGAAATCCTGGGGGACCCTTTGCCAGGCCGCAGGCGACGCTCGAAAAGCAATATGCTCTACCGATTTCGGCCTCCTCCTTGAAGGCAATTAAAGAACCGGTTAGCTTTAACATTTTGGGTTAACAGCAGAAAAAATGTCGGAATCAAAAGTTTCCTATATTGTCCAGAGAGCCCCTGAAACAGTAACTTTCCTGTAACGTAGCAGCCACATGCTCCAGGAACCTCTAGTGACCCTCAGATCAGGCTCCAGAGATGCACCCCCCTGATTAGGTATCTGTATTTTCACCGGGACCACCATCGGTGGCAAAACAACTTGGTAACACTAAATAACGCAATTGAATCAGCGGCGTGGCCATAGGGGGTAACATTCGGCTTCCTGGGCACAGGGATGCATTTAAATGGTATTCGCCAAGCCAGTGAGGTGCATTTGAGCTTTGAAAATGTGAACCGGACACTTCGGTAATCTACATCACTAGTTTGAAGCTCCATCAGCGAAGGAAAAGATGGTACGTCGCACTGGGGCAACCAGAGATCAGTAAGATTGTGCATCATGGTCCGTGCCAGCTATCTATTCCACCGTGAGGTTTAAGTATATGATCTATTTTTTTGGGATTTTTTTAAAAGGTAAAGGGTATGATTCATGGTTTGAAAGCTCCAGCCTGACGGGCACTAAAGTATCATTTCATAACCACCCACACTTACAGTGGGGGTTGCATGGGCCGGACAAAGACCTTCAGGAGGCAGACGACATTTGCGTATCTAAGTGAGGACCTGGGTAAGGCCTGGGGGGAGCAACCCGATACCGACAGATACTGCAGGTTCAATCAATTTTTTTTGAATGTTTCTTTGAAGGTAATAACAGTCTGATCAAGTAGCAGCTTGGTGCCCAATGCTCCTACAATCTCGGAGTGGTTACTAGGTGGCCTGGTGGGTGAGGAGGCTCAGGGAATAGGCTGTGGGTTTACGCCAGCAAGAGGCAGTGTATTTAAGGACTGCAGGAGGCACTAGAGTAAGTGGTAAAAGGAGAGTAAAGTGTGCTGTTTCCTGGGCAGCTGGAATGCCCCTGCATTTGTCTGACCTTCTAGGCTGCAATTATCACACTTGGAAATGTGGAAAATGAAACCTGCGGAGTAAAAACAAGACTTGGTGTCCAGCGTGAATCACCTGGGTTTATCGGGGGGCCAGGCATGGACAGGCTCTTTGTCCCAATCTTTTTTTCAATGCCTTGGAATCAAACTTTGCTAGGGGAAGCAGCCGATATTCCGGGACCCCAAGGGAGTGGGTGGGGTTAATAGCAACTCTGGATAAAGCACCCAATCTCAGGCCTGTCTCTGCTAATTGCTTGATTTTTCAGACCCTAGCTGGTTGGGTAAAAAGGGGGCTGGTTTGGGGCCAGTCTCTGGGTATAGCCAGGTGTTTTTCAGGGGGGGCATGGTAGCAGTGCTGGGAATTATAGGTTGCAGGGTGGAATGTGAGGGGGGCTAGTGGGGACTTTGGGGATCCCAAGGAGAAGGGGGCTATGTGAAGTTGACCCGTCCAAACTGATTTGGGGAAGGCCCGTCCAGGTGCACTGGGACTGTCAGGCTTCCAGAGGCCCTCTGGGCCCTGAGCAGAGGGGCTGTTTCCAACACTTCATTTTTACTAGCCTTGTGGGGACTTGAGGGGGGGGGGGGGGGACAGGATGGGAAATTGGTGGGCCTCTCGGCCCTTTTAAAGATAAAAATTTCACGATACTTGCGGGAGGTTTGGGCTTGGGGCCCAGATAGTGAGCATTGGCCCTGGGGAATGCTGGTCCCCTGGGTTCAAATTTATCCGACTCCTAGGGCAACATATGCACCGGGTTTTAGGGGGCAGGCTCCATCCCCAGTGCGGAGCATGGCAGGTAGGCAAATATGGGCACCTGTGATGAAATGATTTGTCTTCTCTTCAAATGGGAAGATGTTTCTCTCTCTCCTTCTCCCCTCTTCCCTTCCTCTCCTGGAATTACATCATGTGCATGCATAAGGGGGGTGGCTAAATTAACAGGTGTGCTTTATAAAATAACATAATTAAATGAACAATGAAAGGGCCACATGGAACAAACTGTGTGTGGAATGTGAGAAGGTCCCTCTCCTTGGGCCTCCAGGTGGGCCGATGCTCATAGCACTCTGGGGGGCTCTTCGGCCGGCCTCAAGGAATGCGGGGGACGTCCCTGACCAGGCCTCAGAAGGCCCAGGGGCCCCACCAGGTCACTCAGGGCACAGCCTGGCTGCACTGGAGGGCTCCCCCTAGCCTTGAAGGGGGCCTAGAGGAGCCCCATATCTCGCTCTCCTGACAAGCAGGTCCCGTCCTATTGCCCCACACTTGACCTGCGACGGGCGGCCCAGCTAGAGCAGGTGTGGCGCCAATGGAATGGACCCTGCTTGGCCCCAGGGAATGGCCCAATATAAACTACCTGGTGTGTTCTCACCAGGTGCGGGTGTCTTCACACCCTCTTTTCTTCCTTCCCTGCCTTGCCCTAGCCCTTGCAACTAGGGCTGGGCCCAGGGACCCCCTAAGGGGCACACTAGGAAGGGCAGGGCAGGAGGAGGGTTGAGCCCCACTACCCTGCCTGCTTCCATTGTAGGAACTCAAGTTTCCCCACTTTTTTCACATCACATGGGAGGCGCTACTCACAAGGACCTAGCCTTTTGGCCATACTCCACTCCTGCCCTGGCTCCTCCCCAGAATAGGGTACGGGAGATCTCCTGTTACAAAATAATCCCTCCCCATCCTTTTCCCATTTCAGGTGTTTTTGTTTTTTTACTGGAAAAGGATAGCGGAAGAAATACCAGGGGAGCCACAACCCCCTGACCAGGGCCAGGGATCCCAGTCTTCAACGAACGGTCATATTTCCTAACTAGCTTGTTGCACCGGGTTTAATATCATGAGGGGGATTTTTTAATCAAAAGAAAACAGGATATTTTTTCGAAGGAGAAACATCAAAAAAATAGTGCTTTATTTTCAAAAAGTAATGTCCCATCGCTAGCTTACACCATTTTCGCGCCCATCTTTCTTCGTAATTTTGTGGATAACCGTCCCAAATAGAAACTTTTCTTGTTTTTGAGGAAGACCCATTCAGATGAGACCCCAATTTTTCCACTTCTTCATCATATTGTTTTTTTGAAGTGCTTCTTCTCAGAAAAGTGCATTTTGCCCCATTGATTGGAACAAGTGTGGTAAATCTGAAGGAGGAGCAAGGTCCCTGGTTGAAATATGGTGGAGTGGGGTTGTTAATACTTTCACAGGCCACAAGATTCTTTTTTTTCGGTGTCTTTAAACTAGTTTCGGGTTTGTGAAAGTGTGTGGTGGATGTGCGTCCGTCACCATGAAGGCTTTAATTACTACTATGCCATGTCTTTTGTCTGGCCCAATTCGTGGTGGTTTTTTTATGATCAAAAACGTAGTTTTCAGTAAATTTGATTGTTGTTTGGGAGGGATTCATCAGAATTAAAATTAAAACGGTTTCACCTGGTTTTAGTAAAGCTCCATAATATATACCAACACTCTCCTGATGATTCCACACCCAAAACGCAGAGATTGTCAGCAATTGTCTTCTTTCCAAAAGCGATTTTGCCTTGCATTTTCAATGTTTGATGGTTGGACCTGGATCAAACCCATGATTTTGGTGTGCAATTGGGGAATTCCTCAAAAATAAATTCCACATTTTCATTGCCAGTCAATGTCACAAATTTGATGCAAAAAAAAAGACTTTTCGTGCTGTTTTGAAAGCAAACATTTTTTACTGATGAACTTTTTTCGGTTTTTTTCCAATTTGTCTTTTGTTTTTGTTGAGTTTGGTGTGGCCCACCCCATTTTTCTTTCCTTTAAAAAACTTTCCCCCCATTGCTTGTGTAAACGATAGGAAAAAATTGTTTTTGTGGAGCCAAATGGTTTAAATGTCTTTTTTTTGCAATTTTTTTTTTTTTGAGTTTTGGCACGCACCCTTTATTCCAATAAATGGCTTGTAAAATGGTTTGGTCTTCAAACTTTTTTCGGTTTTTTGACTGGGGGACATTCTTTGTGTTTTTTTTTTTCACATTTAAAAATCAATCCACTTTTTAAAGCGTTTTTAAAAACCAGCGTTTCACAAAAGTTATCTTTGAAAAATTGGAGGGAAGGCATGTTCCACCATAATTAAGGGCTTCCGGGAAAATATTTTCAGCAAGAAACATTTCTTTCAAAATAAATAAAAGTAAAATTGAATTAAAAAAACTTCCCACAAAATTGCTCTTTTTTTTTTTTTTTTTTTTTTTGGCACAAAAATTTTTGAAAGATTTTAAAAAACGCGTAAAAATAAAACCTATGATGTTTAACACCTTCAGAATAAAATGTGACATATGGAAGCCCTTTTTTGAAGCTTGTCAAATACAACACCAAAATAGCATACGTATTAAGTCAAATCACATATATCAAACCCATATTGGTGTGTAACTCCCATCTATTGAAAAAAAATCCCCGATCATTATTAATGAAACCACCCACCTAGTGGTTCCTTTGACTGGGTTGAATAAAAGGGAGAAAAATTGAACCCGCTTTGGCTCTCTTGAGTCCTGTGCTGTGTCAATGCTCTTGAGACCCTGATACTGAAAAACCTAAACAAACATCCCCAAGGGCAATATATATACTTTCTTTAGTGTGTGTCCAGAGTGCCAGTGGGTCTACAATGTCAGCTGAATTTTCTCTTTTGCGCTTCCCCCAGTGGGAGGTGGGATTTGCGGAGGAGGTCTACCCAGCCACAATTATTCTCCAAATAAAAAAGTACCCTGAGGTCCACCTACGGGGGAAATATGAAGTGGGGAATATGATTGGGGATTTCCTGTGTGGCGGCAGTAGCGGTTTACTAACTTATGGGGGGGCCTTTCCATGGTACACATCGAGGTTCTGCTTCTGGTACCCCCAGGGATGAACCCAGGGACTACTTTGTCTTGCCTTTGGAATGCAAAATCATTCTAGCTCTTCTAGCTTTCTTCCTATCCCGCGGCCCTCGCATGCCCCCCGTCAGCACCCGTCAAGGCCCCAACCATGGAAAGTTGTAACCATCCCACCCACCTCTTTTAGTAGGCTCACCGCCTGCTTCCCCGCCTTTCCCCCCCCCCTCCTCACCCCGCTCCCACACAAGCGAAAGGTAGAGTTAGGCACCAAATGTTTTTCTCTTGGTGCTCCCGCCCCATAAGGCAATACTCCTCCTCTTTTTTTCCAACTAGGTCCCCCCACCCTCTTGTAACCGCTTAGGCGCATGCTCCTCTGTTTTTTGCTATACCGGGGTTGTTGGTCTAGTATGCGTTTTCAAAACGGCGGCCTCTTTTCTGGCAGATTTGGGCTTTTTCCCTGGGAAAAGCCATCGGCTGCTTCAACCCACACTCAGGAAAATGTCTCTTCACCTTTTCTTTTTTTTTTTAGGTTTTTCCGGTGAATGGTCCCACCTTTGAAAAAAAAAAAAAAAAGGCACCATTTACCCATGCAATAATTTCGAGCATTGAATTTTTGAGTTATTTTTCCAGGTTGCATCACATTCGCAGACGAAAGTATTTGGAATATGACTATGCATCTTTCCCGATGTTTGCAAGCGGCCTTTAGTGTGCTCTCAAGGGTTTCATTTAAGATTTTAGTTCTTTCACGATTTCCCCCAATCATGGTAGGGTAAGTCTGAAACAGATGACGAGGAGGTCTATGATTTAGGCTGGAGTGCGGACAGAAAGCAGAATGAAGGCCATCTCGGCAGACGCATCGTAGAGGATAGTGCATTGAGGGCTTCAACGCACCAACTGTGTGCGTACGTATTTACTTCTTGTTTCCGACAGCCTTTAGACAATTTTACAACCATAGTTAATATTTTTGTCTTATCCCACTAAAGGAATCAGGTTAATTTTTATGATGAACGTGAGTTTCCATAATCTATCTGGTATCTTTTTCTTCGTTTTTTCATTTCTGGCTGTTGTCCACACGACATGAATTTTCTGTTCATCAAGATCCCTATTATAATAGACCGGGTCGTTGTGTATGAATGCTTTAGGCCATTTCATGCTGATGATTATAGGGTTGTCATTGCTACGATGTTGTTGGCGTCACTACCTGTCATCACAGGCCTAGATTGGCAATCTTACATTGCAGTTTTACGACTTCTTTATTTATTGATTCTTTATTGGTGTTAGGTTCTAGGACGTACTGTCGCATGATTTAACTGAGGTGTTTGTATGGTAAGTTACTCTTCACAGATTGATGGTGCTGATCACGCGTTGCAGGGTTTACCGTGAGGAGCTTGGCCGTAGCACTGTCTACCAATTCAGCCAATAGCCTGATTACGTGCATTGATTCTACATACCTCAACTGTCTGACAAGAGGACATCTGTCTGGAGAGAGTCTAGGTTTTAGCTACGGCTTTATGGGCAGGTCTCCATGTCGACAAACTCATAGCCCGTTATTTGCCCCGTATGCTGTATTACTATGGGAGAGCATGGTCCCTCACAGCAGTGTCGCTCCCCATAACTTGAATCATCAGAGCTTTGCTAAAGATTGCTAAAGGGCCCACGGGAAGTCATCGCGGAGCAGGGAGCCTACTCCCCTCTTCTCTCTGAGTGCTCGTTGTTCCAGCGCTAATATTTCTTTAGTCCTGCTTTGCTCACTCTGTGAAATTCATGTGCAATTCGATCCAAGCTCAAATAAGCCCCAGCCACCCCATAGTCCCAGACAGCATGCATGCTCTGGGTTCAACTTACTCATGATGTCCAGTTAAGATCTTTGACTCATACGTCCTATCCAATCTCTATCAGCTGCACGGGATGAAATTAAAATTGAATGTCTGCAATCTTAAGTGAATTTAAGACGGAAGTGGGTTGGGGGTGCTCAATAAGTAGACTCTCCGTCACCGAGGTTTCACGCCTAGTGCGGAATGGGCAGTCTCGGCAGGGTGTGCCAATGGGGCTCATGCTGTTGTCGACGTACCGAGATCCAGTATTTCATGAGTGCTTGGGTGAGTCTGCTATGTGGTACTCTCACGTCTGTATCGTGAGTAAGGTGAAGTAACAAATGCTTTGCAGCTGTTATTTGCTTCTGTGTCGTTTTAATGAGGTGACGTGCTTTGTCACTGTGGTCATATTGCAACTATGCCTGGAAAGGTGAATCTATGATATAGATGCTCGGGAAGGCAGGGGGGATAAGGGAAGGTAAAAAGTATACGATCTGATTCCGTATCTTTTCTCACAGAAAAGTATAAATTTGCGGTCATTGGCCCACACGCGCATTATTGATGCTGACAAGATTCTGTTGGCTTTTTGGGTGAGGTACGGAGATTACGGGCATCAGGGCAGCGATAGAGTCGTCCACACAAGTGGAGTAAGCCAATGGGCTATTCATTATCTTGCAGGGAGTGGGGGGAGGGGCTGTACGTGTTGCACCCTACATGCATGTATGGATCATTACTATGATAGTATGACAATCGTTGATCCTATTTCAGTATCTAAAGCGGAGCAGTGCACCCAGCGCTTTTGGTTCCTGCCTTTGGTGGATTACGTAGAGAACGTGGGGAAGCTCCGATTGCGTCGGCATCTTTGAAGAATCATGGTAGATTTCTGCAGCCATGAAGGGTATAACTTGCATCAGCTTCAGCCAGCTGCGGATCTAGATGCGGGACTAGTCCATCAATATGCAGGCGGCTGGTCTGATAGGAGAAACGTGCCAGTGTCGATACGACAGGTTAACTATCTGTGCATTCTGTTGGGTAATAGTTTATTGACTGTTTGACTCCGGTAAGTCTCACTGGTGACAACTTTTTTGGTTACAGCGTCTTTGAAGCATATCGAGCAGCTGCTGAGGTAATTGTGCCACAGTCTCCCAATTAAGCACCAGTGATCTGCAATGACCTTCTGATGTGATTAAGTAGACGTGGCAGTGTCATAGGACGGTTCAATTGTAGGGGAAATTGTGGCATTTCGCAAATTGGTATTTTACTTTGTGCGATTGTTTAGATGTTGGCTTGGCATCAACAGATCTATGCGACAGTCTTTGCACTGTCGGGCTTGACTTTTGTCGTGTGCGACGATTAGCAGTCGCACAGGGTATGTCTCCCAACGTCGAGACGTTTGTTTGTAGCTCTTGTTGCTGCCTTTTCGTCCTTACGGAGGGTTCTCAGGAGTGCCTTAAGATCCGACCATTGTCATAATACCCTTTTCCGTGTGGTTTAATTTATTGGCCTAAACTTCCTTCAGGATCACGCTGATTTTTTTATTCTTCGCAGCCTGTCGGGCATTTTATTTTTTTGTAAACCGTCTGCTGCATTTACCTTATTGGTATGTTATATCATTGCATGCTCTTAGTTTTTACGACTCTCTGACTCTGCGTGCCTGAGATGATAACTGCTGCCACCTTGTGACTGTTATCGGAGGAGTGTGTCTGCACATTCTCACTTACATAGGGTTGTGTCTTATTAGGTCACCTAGTGTGGTAAAACGCCTTTTATAGAGCTGGTAGTTGTCAAACTATCGCAAAGATAAAACTTAGCGCATAACGCGGCGTCAGTGTGAACCAATTGACGGAAAAACTACTCGCCTCATAGACCTTCGAGCAAAATGATTTCAACCTCAGGGGCAGTCAATGTTTCATTTGGTATTTGACCCTGGGAAATTTTTACACGTACGGAGTCATCCTGAAATGTGGCTAGACGTGTCTATGTGTCTGACACGTTGTGTCATTAGCGTATCTAGCCATCTATCGTTCTAGGATTCTACGCGTGTCTAACTTAATGGGTTGTAGTAGATGTTTAACTTCACGTCTTCAGTCTGTCTCGAGATTACATCCTGCGATTGGCTTTATGTCGGCGTAATTGGAAGCTTCCTCTTTACAGAGAAGGTGATTCTTACTTCCTGTTCAGACCGAGTAACTATTAGATTATTGGGAGCGCGAGGATCTTCATTATCTTTCCAAATTGGATGCGTTTGACCACGTTTTGTGGGGTATCTGTGTAGGCAAACAATGTGTTGAAGGAAGTAGCAGTTTGGCCCGTATCTGTGACGATTTGTTTAGGTCATTTATTTTTGCCTTGTGCATCAAGGTTTGCAGTGCAATGTTTCTTTGCCTTCTCTGTGTTATCTCTGTATGCCAGGGGCCATTCTGCTTTTTGTGTATAGTTGGCTTCTTGAACCTCTTCAGGTACTTTCGTGTCTGGTGGCACCACAGGTTGTGCACATTTGGGTGGCTTTGGCTACATGACAGTTTGGGTATGCAGCGTTCATTTTTACCATAATGTTTTGTGGGATTTTTGGAGATTTCGGTAGTTCTGGTCCAATTTCTTTGAGTACACTATTTCTGGCATACTATTCGTGATTTATGGTAGTTCCACAGCTTGTGTTTGGTCAGCGAGTTCTTGAACGGGGTTTGTCTTGACGTGGTGTTTTTGACATTGAGCTTAGCAAAACAGACTTTCGTATTCTGCGTTAAGAGTCTTGTTTTTCGCTCGCTTCCCCTCTTCCCCACACGCTCTTATGCCCCACCCCCCCTGGCAAATTGCAGAGGGTTTTCAACTCTATGTCTGATAGACAACATTTCTGTGGTGGGTATGTTTCCAGCAACGTTACTGTTTTTTGAGACCAACAGCAGTTGCTTGGCAACTGCAATTTCATTAGACATGCACAGATGTGTTATGTAGAAGTGCTCCCTACTCCTTGCTTTTTCTTGCCAGTTTTTTCCATGATAATTCTCCTGATAACATTTCCTATGTTCGGTTGTTTTTGGGGCATAGTTTTAATATCACTTGTGTCCTTCCAGCAAACAATGCATCCATCCCACCAATCATTGACTCCAATTTGTGGGCTGCGTTAATATGTGCAAACACTACTGTATGTATTGCCCCTAATGATTATTATATGGTCGTGTCAGATTGGCTTGCCTGGATCACATTGACATCCATGACCCTTTATGGATGCCTTGCGTGTTCAGTTCTGCAATAAGCGCATATAGGAGCCCAATGCCTGAGTGCAACAATGGAATGCCACTCTGGTGCTTCCTACAACTCTGCCGTTGTTCTATTCTCTTTTACGGAACAAGTACTCCAAGTAACGCTTCCTGGTAAACGCATCACTTGCAATGCAATCTTCCAACACTGAGTAAGTTTTCTTCTGATTGGTATAGAATAGCCAGGGTGCAAGCGCAGGTGACGACTGGGTCGCAGTGTTCTTCAGAGTGTGTCCAATGGCGATGAGCGCCTACTTCTTGGGACCATGTGATTTGCTTCAAAGGTTGATTTTGATTTTCCTTTTCAGTTTCCCAGCGGGCCTATTTTTTCGTTGGTCGTCAAGGTTCATCCTGGGGGAGATGAGTCACCTTATGTCTGGCGTTTATTATGTTTGCCTGGGGGGCACAAACTCGTATTTGCTGCTGTCTATACAAACCTGTTGGGGAAATTTAAGTGGGGGCTATTGTGCCCTTTGTGTTGGTGGGGGACGTGTGCCGGCCGTGTCCTCCATTTTTTTCAATTGGGGGGGGGACACATGTTGTTTTGGGCAATAAATTTAATTCGACGAAAATAAATAATCCTACCTTCCTTTAAGGGAGTGTAGTTTGTTTTGATATTCGCCTTTTTGTTGGGTTTGGTTTTCTATCTCTTCAATTTCCCATTCTTTTGCGTTTTCATTGTTTTTTCCTTTGGTGTATATGGTTGTTGTTGATTTAACAAAGATACCTTCATTCTATGATTTTGCAGTTTCCTTCACATTCGCTGACCATGTTTCTCCATGTCAGGCGAGGACAGAGAGGCTGTTGCCTGGCATTTGATTTCCTTTCTGGTGCTGTGTTGTGCATTTTGTTATCGTTGCTGATCATTTTTGTCATCCCAGGACCAGGGGGGGGGTCCTGGTTTTTCCAAGTTGATGTTTGCTGGGGGCTTTCCTTTGCTGCTGCATTGTCTGCTTTACATTTTTTAGATTCCCATTTCGGTTTTGTAGTTCCCATCTTACTCCAGAGAGGGAGAGTGGGATGGAGACAAAAAGAAGAAGGAAGGAAAGGAAGGAAGGAAGGACGGAAGGAAGAAGGAAGGAACAGGGAGAGAAGGAAGGAACGACAGGGAGGAAGACAGGTGAGGTAGGTTCTGCAGGGCATAGGCTTTATAGGTTTTGGAGGCGGATTGGTACAATTTAGCTCTGAGGTAGTATTATATCGTTAGGTTGCCATCTGTGTTTCCTGACATTTATCAGCAAAAGTTACCGGTGTGATAGTTATACAGGTTCCAGATGTGGTAGGTATCTGCTCTTGATTTCCAGTTTATGGATACTAGTTTAAAGTTAATGGTAACGGTCTCTCGCTTATGGTTAACTGAGATAGCCGTGTAGTTCTTTTACTAGACCAATGGGTTAGGAATTAGGGCTTAGGGGTACTTTAGGCGTTTTGTGATTTAGGGTTATGGTCTCGGGTTTAGGCGTTGGTGTTAGGGTACGTGTTTAGCGGTAGGGTCTTAGAGCAGGGTTCGGTATAGGGACTAGGGTATGAGGGTTTTAAGGGTAGGGCTAGGGATAGGTGGTTAGGGTTAAGGTTTGGGTTAGGGTTGGGATTTTAATGGGACTTAGGGTTTAGGGTTCTCGGTGTATAGGGAACGCTGGGTAGGGCTCTATAGCTAGGTCTGGTGTATAGTGAAGCTATTATTGTATCGGGTATAGGGCTTATGTAATCGGGTTGAGGGTTCTCATGGTTTTAGGCGTTAGGAGGTATAAGATGCTATGATTCTGTGATTTGGGCTCTGGTTCCGGTTAAGCAAAGGGTTATGGGAAACGTTAGGGCGAACAGGCTTTTAGGAATTCGGGTTCTTAGGCGTATGGATTTACAGGACCTTAGGGTTTAGATAGAATTAGGGAGTAGGGGTTAATGTTACGGTTATTGTTTAATATTAAAATAAATAGTAAGAGTTTAGGTTTTAGGTAAACTAGATTTAGGTATTAGGGATTAGGGCTAGGATTTTCAAGAATCACGTTAGAAGTTAGGGTTTGGGTTAGGGGGCTTGGGGGCTAGGGGCAACGGGTTGTAGGCCTTAGTTTTTATGGGTTAGGGTTTAGGGGTATAATGGTTTAGCATTAGGGTTACGGCAAGGGTTTTAAGGCTAGGTTAGGGTTTTTTAGGGTTAAGGGGGCTAGGTGTAGGGGCTAGGGCAAGACAAGATTAGGGCTTAGTTTTTAACAGGGGTACCGGTTTTTAGGGCTTAGGGTTTGGGGCTTTTAGGTTTGTTAGGCTGAAAGTTATCGGGTCTTAGGGGGTTTGGGGCTATTAGGGGACCTTGGGGGTGGCTCAAAAGGGCAAGTGGTTTTTGGAGGTTAGGGTATAGGAATGTAGGAAACAGATTCTAGGGATTACCGGGTACGAGTCATTATGGCTTGGGCGTTTAGGGCTAGGGGCTTAGGGGATAGGCGTAATAGGGTTTCAGGGGGGTAATGGGTTTTAGGGTTTAGGTTAAAAAATCAGGTGTTAGGGGCAATTAGGGCTAGGGTTAGGGTTTAGTAAGGGTTTACGGTCTAGGGCCCGAGAGTGTTAAGCTATGTTACGTGGGTGGGGCCACACATTTTGGAGCTTGGTTGGTTTCACAAAACTTTCGCCAAAAACCCACTAGGGTTTATAACTCGGGTGGGGGGGTAGTGGGTTCACCTTTAGATGGGAAAATTAAAATAAAATTATTTTCGCGATATTTATTTATAGTTTACTCTACCTTATAACTGTATATCGGATTATTTAGGGTGTTATTTAGGGCTTTCATGGCTAGGGCGGTTGTCATCAGTAATGGCTCCTTAGTGTGCCTAGTGAAAGTGAGTCATTTAATGAAGGTACATATGGTCTTTAGGGCAGATTTAGGTGCAGCGGTGACGGGCTAGGACTGAGAGCCAGGGATAGGTTTTGTGTTAAATTCTAGGGTTTCGGCTAAGATGGCTCTAGTTAGTGTTAATAGGGTTTGGGCTTTAAGTCTAAAAAATGAGTGTGTAAGGGTATTAAAAAGGTGTATTATTGTCAGGTGTTATTTTGTAGGTTGCTGTATTTAGGGTATATAGGGTAATTAAGGGTTAGGGTTGGTATCAGGCTTTCGGAACGTGAAACAGGTTTAATCGTTGTTAGGATAGGGGTGGGGGTTTCCGGAAACGTGATTAACTCTAGGTTTGTAGGGCTAAAGGAACAGTGCTATTTTTAGGATATTAGGGTTTAGTGGTTATGGTTATTGGGCCTTGGGGAGGGGGGTTTTGAATTAAGGGTTAGAGATTTAAGCGTGTACATTTTTGGGTTTAAGGGGGTTTTAGAATCGATTATATTGGGTTGTTTAAGTGGGGGGAGTTAGTGATTAAGTGGTTAAGGGGGTGCCCCTATAGGTTTTAGGGTTCAGGTTTTTGGTACCCAGGCTAGGAATTAAGGGCTAAGAGTGAAATAGGTTATGAAAATTTTAGGGTTTAAACAGGGGTTATCAAGATTAAAATGTGGTTTAAAGGAAGTTTTATAACATAATGTGAATTTCCCAACGAATGTTAAAAGGAAGCCTTTCCAGATCACTGGAACCAAATATAACTGTTAAGCAACTGGCAAATTTCCAAAACAATGGAATAAGGACTAGGGAAAAAAAAAATATTTATGATTAGTGCCATCATATACTATAAAAATACAAAAAATGTTATTCCAAAAACAAATATCTTAATACTCGTTAACGACACAATATTTTTGTATCCACCATGGGAAATCGTTTTGTTCAAAGAATGCATGGAGAAGGTAGGAGTGCAATGATAATGTTTACATTTAGTTATATCCAAACAAAAAGGAATATTGGAGGTTTCTTGGAAGAAAAGTTGCTGTTTCGAAACTTTTTTTAAAAATATTCACTAGACCTATACATACCACCATAAGTAGCTATATAACAGTGTTATTATGGAAAAAGTAAATTTAAAACAACTATGAAAAAAATTTAAGAATAATAAAAAAACTGGCTAGTGTTTTTTTTTTTCAAAAGTAATAATGAATGTACCTTGTAAAGAGAAAGGCCCCACTGGGTAAGAAACCTGGTAATAAAAATAAATGTTTAAAAACTCCCTCAAGAGGGTGTCCAAAAAATAACACTTGACCCCGAGGTGATGTGGTTTGGAAAAGGGGGAGTGGGTTTATTTCCCCCTTACAAACAACCTCAGAATTAAAATAAAAAAATAATGAATAAAGAAACACCTTTTAACACATCTCCTAATGAATGTTGAAAAATAACTGTTATCAAAAGGGCTATTGGTTGGGAAAAAGGTTTAGGAAAATAGTCGCCACCCACTTTACAAAAATGGGGTAACACTTCAATAATCCAATAATGTATAACGCCTTTTTGGGTACTTTTTGCCCCTTGCCCCCCCTTATTGCTATGCTTTTTTTATTTTTTTTCAATCCTTACCCCCCGGGGAAAAAAAATCACAATACTACCCCTTTAACTAACACGGTGGAAAAATATAATTTTTTTTAGTACCCCCTGAAAAATTTATACAAATGCGCGTAGGCAGTAGAAGGACAGAAAAAACTGGGTTTTTCCTTTTTTCAACCCAAAACAAACTTTTAATTTAAATTTGGAACTTATTTTTTTATTTATATTTCAAAATTAATTGATACAATTCCCCAAAGAATAATTTTTAATCTCTAAGAATTTATTTCATGGTGTTGAAATTTTTTTGAAACATTCAACCCACATGGCAGACCCTGGTATTTTTTATTAACATCACATAGTTTTTTTTAAAACGAAAATTTCACCACAGAATGGGGGTGGGCGACTAGCAAGGCAGGGGAAACACACCCAAATCCAACCCAAACCCTAAAACCCTGATGGGTCCCCCAGAATCAAACATCTGTGGGATATGCTTAATATAAAAAACCCATAAACAAACCTAGGAGATCGAAAAGATAAGGAAAGGGTTATCCCAAGGGATTTTCTCAAGGGAAGAGGATTCTTCAAGCTCAAAAAAGGAGGCCATGAATGGCCAAATTGATTCATGCCCTTGGTACCCCTCCCATACTCTTCCAGATTGGTGAACTGATATTGCTAAAAGAACGTATGCTTAGGGTGGTGGCCATCCGTTGAGCTGGCATTTATACCATTTTTACTTGTCCTCTTTCATGCTAAGAATAACCAAGAAACAAAGATACAGGAAAAATAGAACACCAGCAAAAAATTCCCCAACCCCCCCCCCGTCCCGTACCCCCGCGGTTGGGAAAATCTACGTGTACGAGTGTGGCTCGAACATACCCGAGCTGCTACGATGCCATAACCGTGTTCAAGTCACACTCGAACATCCGTAGTGCAAAACGGTTTTATAAAAGTTCTGAAAAATATATATGTAACAAACGGTTGTTTTTTATTTAAAACACTTGGAATTCAATGAATGAAGCCTTTGAAAACACATTAATGCATTTTAAACCTGAAGTGTGGTGTCCCCCATCAAGGGGGAGGGGCCCCACATGGAAAACAAGGGGCCCACAGTTTGGCTCCAAGTGGTTAAAATGGTTTTTTGGCCCAGGGGACCTGCATAGGAAAGTGCCTTGATAGACCAAATCAAACGGGATAAAGGTGCCCAACGTTTGACCCAGCCTCAGATAAGTTACAGGAAGGTAGGATAAAAAGTATGGGCAAAAAGCCAGGGGCCACCGCCCGGGAAGTGCTAAGAAATCAAAACATGCTAGGCAACTGCTAGTGTTAGGGGAAAGTAAGAAATAATGATACCTTAATGAGGCCTTGGTGTATGCTTACCTCCCTGGGGTTGATAGGGGCATCTGTGCCATCCTCCCTGAGCGGGACTATAAAGGGTCCCCAAGGTACCTGTTTCCCAGCCCTGGAATCTATGTTTTCCTCTCATCAATCGATTGTTATCTAACACCCCCTTATTCATTCTTATCCTCCTCCTCTGTAACACAAATCAATAAAAAAACTTATATTTATAAAAATGAAAAATTAAATAATAAAAATATCTCACATTATTAAAGAAGAGACAAAATAATATAGGGCCCTATTAGAGAATTAATATATATAATCAATTTTATTTGTTTAAAAAATAAATAACAAACTTTGAAACGTGCTACCAAAAGACCAACAAAAAAGTTGGGACCCATTGCATTTTACATTTGTTAGGAATTGATTTCTCTGTGATAGTCAAAAGTTTACATAATTGTTGAAGCTTATGGGAGCTAATATAGCTACCTGGAATGTTTTTGTTTTACAGGTGCCCAGGCCTTGAATTTCAGTGTGCTTTCTATGGGCTTTATGGTCATTTTAGTCTTTCTGCACCAAACCTGAGCATTTTTATGAAAGGGGAAAATTGGATGCTCTTCATTAGTGTAAATTGGGAAAATTTGCCTGATTGTAAGGGGTAAATAAAATTTAATAGCTAGGCAGATGGAAAGGGGCAAAAACCCCATTGTTGCTTCTATTATAACATAGGCTCTAACTTCTAATGTTAGGCCTCTTGCTGCCTCTGGAGCGCCAAAATTGTTAATGCAACCAAAACGCTTCATTATGTGGTGAAAGGGCTAGATGTAATAGTATAACAATAGCCCCAAAGTTTCAGTGGTTAGTGTAAAGAAGGTGTTCTTTATTGTCATGCACATCGGCCACCCCCTGGTTCTCCAGGCAGGATAAAGGTGCAGTTACATGTAGGTCTTAGTTAGCTCAATTAATCATCAAGAACAGAGAGAATGCCAGTCTTGGTCTCTGACTTTGATGTAGTAGTGACAGTGACATTCACTCCCACCAATTTCATTGGTTCAAAGAAAAAATACATCAAGGGCTGCAGCCAATCTTCAGGGGTCAGGGGGGAAATTGCCTGACTTATACTTGGTGGGCAACACTATGAAGGACCAACTCCACCCCCCATTTTGGTGCCAAGCATAATCTGGGGAGACATTTCAGGGGTGAAGGAGGAGAGTTATGGGCATTGTGTAAGGAAATAACAGCAGGAGTCAGTCAGCATGGATGGACTTTCTTCTACTTCAGCTGGAGTGCACTTTGTGCATGAAGGCTTCCCTAAGCCATCACGGGATCAAGATTCAAAGGAACATGGAACTTCAAACAAAAAGGAGTTTGGTCAGTGTTCTACTGGTAGTAAGCGCTCAGAACCACTTCTTGAGTGTGAAAGTTGTATTAAGTCCTCTGGCTGCCTCCAGCTCAACACACTGTGAGTTGATTGGGATGGAACTCCGGACTGCAAAGCTTTCCAGCACATCCATGTATTTTACAAGTAATCACCAGTACAAACTCCCTCCTGCCTCTCAAGCATTATATTCATTTCAATTTCCCTGGGCTGCACTTTCCTATGGGAATGCAATGGTAATACTTTATGCTGACATTGTGTCTTATCGTAATGGTGATCACTGTTGGATTTCCACTTCCTAAGTCTGTGCTATGGATACATTGTGGCTAATTAATGTGGTTTTCTTCACTCATTGAGTTCTTCCCCATACTCCACTTTGGAAACTGCAGATCGAAGCGCGCAACCTGGGCTACAGTTGACGTCCGTGCTGGTCCACAGTGCTCCCGGATTGCCATGCAACTCCCACTATATTATCAGGAAAAAAATACAGAAGGATGGAGTAATGCTCTGAGCATCCCTAAGGGGTACCTTTCCTCTATTACAGTGGTTCTCAACTTTCCAAATGCTGCGGTACCCCTTTAATACAGATTCCACATGTTGTGGTGATACACACAACAATAAAAAATTTTTGTTGCCTACCTCATAATTGCAATTTTGCTACTGTTATGAATCGTAATGTAAAATATCTTATATGAGGATGTCTAATAGTCGACCCCTTTAGAAAGGTTGTTCGACCCCTAAAGGTCGTGACCCACCAGGTTTTGCGAACCGCTTGCTCTATTATGTTTCAGCCTAGCTTTCATGGGGGCAAAGGGTGTGACCTATTTCCAGAGACTAGGGTCTCACAGGACTGTCCCTGCCCTCCCCAGCAATATCCAGTTTCTATTTCGGGGATAATTATGGGCCTAAGAGTTTTTCCCCCTAGCATTGCCCCATAACATCCACTCATCAGAAACAAATTAGGCTGCATGGAGGGCAGTGTCTCAGGCAGGACACAGCATGGCCTGTAAGGAATGGGGGCTGTGGCACTTTTGGGACTCTTCCAGACGGGGGAAAGGGATCAGTGTCATGTCTTTGGTTGCTGGCATTCTAGGGGGGGGGTATCCCAAAAAAAATGGGGAGGATAGCAAAAACAGGTTGATAAGACAGAAACATGAAGCCAGGGTAGTCACTGGGACTCCTGAGAAAGTCTGAGGGGGGTTTGGCGGGGCCAGGACAGGTGCTTTAATGGGGCCTATTTCCTTTTAAAAAGTAAGATGTAGTTTTACTTTTCCAGTTTGAAAAGTAAAACGCATCGTCTCCTATAAATAGAACCATTACAAAGAATCATCCTGATCTCAGTGGAATTCGCCCTTTCTTTCACAGAATAGGCAAGTTGAATCAAACACCACACGTCCTCATGAATAATCCCCCATAAGTTTGAGGTCATAGTCATGATACCGCTCACTGCTTTTATTTAAGTACAAAAATCCCCAATACTTTTTGGTTTGTTGTTGTTGTATTGGTCTGTTTGTTTATGGTTTTTTTTAATTCTTTATTGATTACTGGTATCACATATTTGTCCCACTCCCCCCATCCCATCCCCCACCCCTCCCCACACATGCCCCCACCCCCCTGTTGTCCCTTAAAACCGCAGGTTAGGCTCATATGCTTGCACCAAGTCCTTTGTTTATCTCTCCCCTTTTAAACCCCACCCTTGCCCTCCCTCCCTCTGAGGCCCGACAGTTTTTGAATCCATTGCCTCCTTGTTTCTTCTTTTCTGGTCTGCTCTTGTTTCATCAATCTATATTGTTTCATTATTTCCTCCCCCCCTAGATGAGAGGGATCAGGTGCTATTAGAAATACACTTATAAGAACCGAAAATGAGACAAGCAATAATGTTGGGACAGGCAAATGAAACGGCAGTAGTGAGTTTCTTTCTAGGCAACATTTCGTTTGAGACCCAATTTTCAATGTACCAACAGTTCCTGATGTGTTCATTCAGCACTGACGCATTACAGTGTCTGGATGAGGACAAATGATGGTAATGCAGTTCTGAATCGCTCTGGTTTGGTCCTGGGCAACCTCCGTGATGCACAGCTGCTAACTGCTAGTATGGTAAGGCCAACATCACGTCCTTCCATCGCTGACTGCTTCTCTTCTGTCTTCATGGCTGGATAGTTCCCCTGTCGTTTCCTCTCTGTTGCTGGGATCCACAATGAACCTCGGATTTTGTGTTTCTTCTGAAAATATAAACAATACATAATCTCCCGACCAAAAGTTCATAAAGGAATATTTTTCGTATAACATTATGACTGGGGAACCCTTTTATCATTTTTTGCCCAAATGTATTTTCCTCTGCTTTGTTTTTGTCACCTTGTGTATTTTTTCATGGGTGTCTTGCTTTTAGCCCTTACAAATTAATTTTCTAAATTATAATTTTATCTTTAGATGTAATTGTTACTTCACAGGATATTTTTTTTCCTTACATGATATTCCCTCTACTATCCATCCCCATCCTTTTTTTAGATTAAAATGTTAGTAGGAGGCTTTTGAAAATCTTTTGACATGTAGTCTTGTTGGCTTTTAATTTTTAATTTTTTGCTCTATATTATTATTACTGTGTTTTAGGTTTCATTACATTGGTGCAACACTTTAGAATTATGGAGAATGGACTACGCAATTAAAGATCTTAGTTAACACTTTTTAGGAACACCTTTTTGTTCCACTCCAGATGTACATTTTTCTAGAATATTCGCATTTTTCATCTAGGCCAATTTAAATTTGCCAGAAAACTAGACTCACTGTGTTTATACAATCATATTTAATACTCTAATCAACAATCTTAATTTTACCCTGTAAATATTGGAGGAGAAGGGATTTATTTTCCTACATGAGTAGGTCCATATGCATACCTGGTGGTAGGCTGATAATTATAGATATCGTAAACCCACTTCCCCCCGCACCATGTGGTACAAAGACAACGTCAAACAATTCCATGTTGGAGTGAGAGAGGCAGCCTGCTGTCGGCCAAGCTCTCCTGTTGGTCGACCTGGGTCCTGAACTGAGCTGGGCCGATGGGAAGCACGAAGCAGCATGGGGGCAGGAGCCCTCCCTCAGAAGGGGCCTAGGGTTCAGGCCCCTGCAATGTGTGGGGGTGTGGGGTCTGTGCCCCACCTCTGTTATTCCCCAAATTCCTCACCTGATGGCCCCTCGTGCGTGCGACTTGTGCCTGGCTTAGTTTTGTTCTTCCTTGAGGAATCTGACCCGTCTCTGGCTAACCAGTCCATCCTCCGTGGCCAAGCAGGGTTGACGGTGAGTTCATTTTGTCTCCTTGGTAGCCTATACCCCCTGGCCTCCATGCGCAGCCCTGCCTTGGGATACCTCGCCTGTGGCGGGGGGCCCCCGCTGATCACATGTCTGTTTTGGGGGAAATTTGGGGTTTTTTCTC
>JAJQQW010000300.1:20000-22500 GCA_025583905.1 Ia io | reverse complement strand
GGGGGGGGGGGGGGGGGGGGGGGGGGGGGGGGGGGGGGGGGGGGGGGGGGGGGGGGGGGGGGGGGGGGGGGGGGGGGGGGGGGGGGGGGGGGGGGGGGGGGGGGGGGGGGGGGGGGGGGGGGGGGGGGGGGGGGGGGGGGGGGGGGGGGGGGGGGGGGGGGGGGGGGGGGGGGGGGGGGGGGGGGGGGGGGGGGGGGGGGGGGGGGGGGGGGGGGGGGGGGGGGGGGGGGGGGGGGGGGGGGGGGGGGGGGGGGGGGGGGGGGGGGGGGGGGGGGGGGGGGGGGGGGGGGGGGGGGGGGGGGGGGGGGGGGGGGGGGGGGGGGGGGGGGGGGGGGGGGGGGGGGGGGGGGGGGGGGGGGGGGGGGGGGGGGGGGGGGGGGGGGGGGGGGGGGGGGGGGGGGGGGGGGGGGGGGGGGGGGGGGGGGGGGGGGGGGGGGGGGGGGGGGGGGGGGGGGGGGGGGGGGGGGGGGGGGGGGGGGGGGGGGGGGGGGGGGGGGGGGGGGGGGGGGGGGGGGGGGGGGGGGGGGGGGGGGGGGGGGGGGGGGGGGGGGGGGGGGGGGGGGGGGGGGGGGGGGGGGGGGGGGGGGGGGGGGGGGGGGGGGGGGGGGGGGGGGGGGGGGGGGGGGGGGGGGGGGGGGGGGGGGGGGGGGGGGGGGGGGGGGGGGGGGGGGGGGGGGGGGGGGGGGGGGGGGGGGGGGGGGGGGGGGGGGGGGGGGGGGGGGGGGGGGGGGGGGGGGGGGGGGGGGGGGGGGGGGGGGGGGGGGGGGGGGGGGGGGGGGGGGGGGGGGGGGGGGGGGGGGGGGGGGGGGGGGGGGGGGGGGGGGGGGGGGGGGGGGGGGGGGGGGGGGGGGGGGGGGGGGGGGGGGGGGGGGGGGGGGGGGGGGGGGGGGGGGGGGGGGGGGGGGGGGGGGGGGGGGGGGGGGGGGGGGGGGGGGGGGGGGGGGGGGGGGGGGGGGGGGGGGGGGGGGGGGGGGGGGGGGGGGGGGGGGGGGGGGGGGGGGGGGGGGGGGGGGGGGGGGGGGGGGGGGGGGGGGGGGGGGGGGGGGGGGGGGGGGGGGGGGGGGGGGGGGGGGGGGGGGGGGGGGGGGGGGGGGGGGGGGGGGGGGGGGGGGGGGGGGGGGGGGGGGGGGGGGGGGGGGGGGGGGGGGGGGGGGGGGGGGGGGGGGGGGGGGGGGGGGGGGGGGGGGGGGGGGGGGGGGGGGGGGGGGGGGGGGGGGGGGGGGGGGGGGGGGGGGGGGGGGGGGGGGGGGGGGGGGGGGGGGGGGGGGGGGGGGGGGGGGGGGGGGGGGGGGGGGGGGGGGGGGGGGGGGGGGGGGGGGGGGGGGGGGGGGGGGGGGGGGGGGGGGGGGGGGGGGGGGGGGGGGGGGGGGGGGGGGGGGGGGGGGGGGGGGGGGGGGGGGGGGGGGGGGGGGGGGGGGGGGGGGGGGGGTTTTTTTTTTGGGGGGGGGGGGGGGGGGGGGGGGGGGGGGGGGGGGGGGGGGGGGGGGGGGGGGGGGGGGGGGGGGGGGGGGGGGGGGGGGGGGGGGGGGGGGGGGGGGGGGGGGGGGGGGGGGGGGGGGGGGGGGGGGGGGGGGGGGGGGGGGGGGGGGGGGGGGGGGGGGGGGGGGGGGGGGGGGGGGGGGGGGGGGGGGGGGGGGGGGGGGGGGGGGGGGGGGGGGGGGGGGGGGGGGGGGGGGGGGGGGGGGGGGGGGGGGGGGGGGGGGGGGGGGGGGGGGGGGGGGGGGGGGGGGGGGGGGGGGGGGGGGGGGGGGGGGGGGGGGGGGGGGGGGGGGGGGGGGGGGGGGGGGGGGGGGGGGGGGGGGGGGGGGGGGGGGGGGGGGGGGGGGGGGGGGGGGGGGGGGGGGGGGGGGGGGGGGGGGGGGGGGGGGGGGGGGGGGGGGGGGGGGGGGGGGGGGGGGGGGGGGGGGGGGGGGGGGGGGGGGGGGGGGGGGGGGGGGGGGGGGGGGGGGGGGGGGGGGGGGGGGGGGGGGGGGGGGGGGGGGGGGGGGGGGGGGGGGGGGGGGGGGGGGGGGGGGGGGGGGGGGGGGGGGGGGGGGGGGGGGGGGGGGGGGGGGGGGGGGGGGGGGGGGGGGGGGGGGGGGGGGGGGGGGGGGGGGGGGGGGGGGGGGGGGGGGGGGGGGGGGGGGGGGGGGGGGGGGGGGGGGGGGGGGGGGGGGGGGGGGGGGGGGGGGGGGGGGGGGGGGGGGGGGGGGGGGGGGGGGGGGGGGGGGGGGGGGGGGGGGGGGGGGGGGGGGGGGGGGGGGGGGGGGGGGGGGGGGGGGGGGGGGGGGGGGGGGGGGGGGGGGGGGGGGGGGGGGGGGGGGGGGGGGGGGGGGGGGGGGGGGGGGGGGGGGGGGGGGGGGGGGGGGGGGGGGGGGGGGGGGGGGGGGGGGGGGGGGGGGGGGGGGGGGGGGGGGGGGGGGGGGGGGGGGGGGGGGGGGGGGGGGGGGGGGGGGGGGGGGGGGGGGGGGGGGGGGGGGGGGGGGGGGGGGGGGGGGGGGGGGGGGGGGGGGGGGGGGGG
>JAJQQW010000300.1:12500-15000 GCA_025583905.1 Ia io | reverse complement strand
GGGGGGGGGGGGGGGGGGGGGGGGGGGGGGGGGGGGGGGGGGGGGGGGGGGGGGGGGGGGGGGGGGGGGGGGGGGGGGGGGGGGGGGGGGGGGGGGGGGGGGGGGGGGGGGGGGGGGGGGGGGGGGGGGGGGGGGGGGGGGGGGGGGGGGGGGGGGGGGGGGGGGGGGGGGGGGGGGGGGGGGGGGGGGGGGGGGGGGGGGGGGGGGGGGGGGGGGGGGGGGGGGGGGGGGGGGGGGGGGGGGGGGGGGGGGGGGGGGGGGGGGGGGGGGGGGGGGGGGGGGGGGGGGGGGGGGGGGGGGGGGGGGGGGGGGGGGGGGGGGGGGGGGGGGGGGGGGGGGGGGGGGGGGGGGGGGGGGGGGGGGGGGGGGGGGGGGGGGGGGGGGGGGGGGGGGGGGGGGGGGGGGGGGGGGGGGGGGGGGGGGGGGGGGGGGGGGGGGGGGGGGGGGGGGGGGGGGGGGGGGGGGGGGGGGGGGGGGGGGGGGGGGGGGGGGGGGGGGGGGGGGGGGGGGGGGGGGGGGGGGGGGGGGGGGGGGGGGGGGGGGGGGGGGGGGGGGGGGGGGGGGGGGGGGGGGGGGGGGGGGGGGGGGGGGGGGGGGGGGGGGGGGGGGGGGGGGGGGGGGGGGGGGGGGGGGGGGGGGGGGGGGGGGGGGGGGGGGGGGGGGGGGGGGGGGGGGGGGGGGGGGGGGGGGGGGGGGGGGGGGGGGGGGGGGGGGGGGGGGGGGGGGGGGGGGGGGGGGGGGGGGGGGGGGGGGGGGGGGGGGGGGGGGGGGGGGGGGGGGGGGGGGGGGGGGGGGGGGGGGGGGGGGGGGGGGGGGGGGGGGGGGGGGGGGGGGGGGGGGGGGGGGGGGGGGGGGGGGGGGGGGGGGGGGGGGGGGGGGGGGGGGGGGGGGGGGGGGGGGGGGGGGGGGGGGGGGGGGGGGGGGGGGGGGGGGGGGGGGGGGGGGGGGGGGGGGGGGGGGGGGGGGGGGGGGGGGGGGGGGGGGGGGGGGGGGGGGGGGGGGGGGGGGGGGGGGGGGGGGGGGGGGGGGGGGGGGGGGGGGGGGGGGGGGGGGGGGGGGGGGGGGGGGGGGGGGGGGGGGGGGGGGGGGGGGGGGGGGGGGGGGGGGGGGGGGGGGGGGGGGGGGGGGGGGGGGGGGGGGGGGGGGGGGGGGGGGGGGGGGGGGGGGGGGGGGGGGGGGGGGGGGGGGGGGGGGGGGGGGGGGGGGGGGGGGGGGGGGGGGGGGGGGGGGGGGGGGGGGGGGGGGGGGGGGGGGGGGGGGGGGGGGGGGGGGGGGGGGGGGGGGGGGGGGGGGGGGGGGGGGGGGGGGGGGGGGGGGGGGGGGGGGGGGGGGGGGGGGGGGGGGGGGGGGGGGGGGGGGGGGGGGGGGGGGGGGGGGGGGGGGGGGGGGGGGGGGGGGGGGGGGGGGGGGGGGGGGGGGGGGGGGGGGGGGGGGGGGGGGGGGGGGGGGGGGGGGGGGGGGGGGGGGGGGGGGGGGGGGGGGGGGGGGGGGGGGGGGGGGGGGGGGGGGGGGGGGGGGGGGGGGGGGGGGGGGGGGGGGGGGGGGGGGGGGGGGGGGGGGGGGGGGGGGGCTTTTTTTTAAAAAGGGGGGGGGGGGGGGGGGGGGGGGGGGGGGGGGGGGGGGGGGGGGGGGGGGGGGGGGGGGGGGGGGGGGGGGGGGGGGGGGGGGGGGGGGGGGGGGGGGGGGGGGGGGGGGGGGGGGGGGGGGGGGGGGGGGGGGGGGGGGGGGGGGGGGGGGGGGGGGGGGGGGGGGGGGGGGGGGGGGGGGGGGGGGGGGGGGGGGGGGGGGGGGGGGGGGGGGGGGGGGGGGGGGGGGGGGGGGGGGGGGGGGGGGGGGGGGGGGGGGGGGGGGGGGGGGGGGGGGGGGGGGGGGGGGGGGGGGGGGGGGGGGGGGGGGGGGGGGGGGGGGGGGGGGGGGGGGGGGGGGGGGGGGGGGGGGGGGGGGGGGGGGGGGGGGGGGGGGGGGGGGGGGGGGGGGGGGGGGGGGGGGGGGGGGGGGGGGGGGGGGGGGGGGGGGGGGGGGGGGGGGGGGGGGGGGGGGGGGGGGGGGGGGGGGGGGGGGGGGGGGGGGGGGGGGGGGGGGGGGGGGGGGGGGGGGGGGGGGGGGGGGGGGGGGGGGGGGGGGGGGGGGGGGGGGGGGGGGGGGGGGGGGGGGGGGGGGGGGGGGGGGGGGGGGGGGGGGGGGGGGGGGGGGGGGGGGGGGGGGGGGGGGGGGGGGGGGGGGGGGGGGGGGGGTTTTTTTTTTTTTTTTTTGGGGGGGGGGGGGGGGGGGGGGGGGGGGGGGGGGGGGGGGGGGGGGGGGGGGGGGGGGGGGGGGGGGGGGGGGGGGGGGGGGGGGGGGGGGGGGGGGGGGGGGGGGGGGGGGGGGGGGGGGGGGGGGGGGGGGGGGGGGGGGGGGGGGGGGGGGGGGGGGGGGGGGGGGGGGGGGGGGGGGGGGGGGGGGGGGGGGGGGGGGGGGGGGGGGGGGGGGGGGGGGGGGGGGGGGGGGGGGGGGGGGGGGG
>JAJQQW010000300.1:0-2500 GCA_025583905.1 Ia io | reverse complement strand
AGTTAACCTTTAGTTTCATGGGCCGATGACTAACAATCTTACATTTAGTTTCAGTCAGGTTATACAGCATAGTTATCATCAATAACTAGTATATACCCAACAAAGTGAACACGCTGAAGTCTAGTACATCTACACTGACAAGGTTATCATGAATATTGACTATATTCTCTGTGCCTTTATGATCACATCCCTTGTGCCATTTATTATAACTGGAAATTTGTACCTCATATTCCGTTTA
The DNA here is from genome assembly GCA_025583905.1 of Ia io. Lineage (NCBI taxonomy): Eukaryota > Metazoa > Chordata > Mammalia > Chiroptera > Vespertilionidae > Ia > Ia io. The sequence continues at coordinate 2,262 of JAJQQW010000300.1, read as the reverse complement.
TCTTTTTTTGTCCTTCCCCTCCCATCCCCTCTGGCAACCATCAGTTTTGTTCTCGTAAATCTCTGCGTCAAATTTTTATTTTTTTAGATTGCACATGGAAGTGAAACCATACAGTATTTGCCTTCTCTTGTAATAATGTACATTAACTATGTTTTATAAAGATAGCATCACCAATAAGGGACCAAATGGACAATGTGATACAATGGAAAGGACTCAACATCCCCCGCACACAAAGTTTTTCTTTTTCAAAAATGTTTAACATGAAGTTTGAATGATTAAACATCAGACAATTAACTGTGGACATTTTACAAAACAGCCCGGGAAATAATAAAAACAGGATGCCAACCCTGACTGGTGATGCTCAGTGGTTTTATTTACCCTTAATGGGAGAAGTTGGTGATCAGAGTGGGGGTCCCCCAAATAAACTTAAAAAGAACAACAAAAAGGAAAGTGATGATCTATAATGTAATATTGTGAGACTCATAAGCCAATGGAAAAAAAATCACACAAGAATCTCTAGTATTTTAGAGGCATCTAATATCAGAAAGATGAACAATAAAGACTGTGAACAGCGATCCACAAAGATGGATTTCCTGTGTACCAATATAACCGTATTGAAAATGATTTAAAATCTCTAGTAATTAAAAAATCGATAGAATTAAAAAAAGCTCTATTATGAGAAGTTTTCACTTCTCATAATAGGGTCCTACAAAGATTGATCAACAAATATGTCAACATGACATATTTATAAATTAAAAAATGTTTTTACAAATTGAAAGACCAGTATAGCTAGGGAAGGAAAGTAAATGAAATGTAGTATATTTGCATCATGAAAGCATATTAAAAGACAGACCAATCCATTTTGCTGAAATATAAAGACCAACAAAATTCAGAAATTTTTGTATGGATGTGTATATGCCATACACAATAGACATTAAAAATTTTGATTTTTGGGTATATGGATAAAATGGTAGAAGCTCACACCAAAATTCAACAGTTATTTAGTCATAATGCTGTCTATTCAATATAAAAAAACCCAAATATTGCAAATCGACCGAATGGCGGAAACGACTGGTCCGCTATGACTGTCACACTGGACCACCATCAGTGCGCACCCCACGGGTGGAGCGCCACTCAGACAGAAGTTAGCTCACAGCTGGCGAGCGCAGTATGCAGAGGCTGGATGCCTCTCTCTCCTGTCTCTGCTGCAGATGGGCAGTGAAGGAATGAGGGGTCCCAGACAGCAAGAGCCCTGGGCTGCGAGAGTATGTCTGACTGCCGGCTTAAGGGGATCAGGCCTAAGCCAGCCAGGGTGTACAACCCCCGATGGGTCCCCCCAGGCTGCGAGAGGGAGCAAGGCCAGCTGAAGTGACCTCCCCACCCCCCCACCATAGAGCATGAATTTCATGCACTGGCCTCTAAGTACATTTATGATTACAGCTAGAGGCCGTAGGCAAGGTCCCCTAAAGGTGGTTATGGTCCCCTTGGCCTGGCTGTGATCAGGGCTAAAACAGGGTCCCACCTCCCCGCCACCGTCGGGTCCTTTCCTTGCTTCCCATATGCCACCACCGGCGAGGTTCCCCCTGCCTCCCCGCCTCCTCCTTCTGTCGCTCCCTCAGTGCCCCGCCACTGCCGCTGGTCACTGCCGCCGTGGTCTGCCCTCCCCCTGGTGTCAGTGCGTGCATAGCGAGGGATTGAACTCCCTTTCTCCTGTTTGATCTCCCAAGGGGGACACTTGTGCACATTAGCCTTTTAAAATATTAATATTATTTGAACAGGTAAGCTTTTTTTTTTTCTTTAAACAGTCTGTAATTTGGGGTACAGGGGGCATCCTCCCCAATTCCCATCACACATCTGGCCAAGCCTGCAGCATGTAACTCCACGGACCAATCAGAGCCTCCCATTGTGGGCGGGCCTTTCCAGCTCAAGGAGCCAGCCCACCAACCTGGCTGTCAAAGTTTGCGCAAACCTGGGTGCGGAATTGAACAACCCCAGGGACTGGGGACCGGCCAGGGCTAGCCGGTAGCATTTTCCCAGCAGCCCGTGCCTGCCCTCGCCATTGTCTTTCCAAAAGTCATGTTGGAGTTGAGCTTCCGCTTGCAGCCATCGTAGGAGGTTTTTTTCTGAAGAAGCATTCCTTTGGGGTGACACACAGGTTTGGAGCTTTTCCATTAACAGCTGCCCCACCCCCCGACCCCCAAACGTGAGCATCTTCATTTTGTACTAATTAGCCAAGTGTTTACAGAAGAGGCCAAGTGAGAG
>JAJQQW010000550.1:25000-35940 GCA_025583905.1 Ia io | reverse complement strand
CAATGCCCCCTCACATTATGAACCAAAAAAATCATAAAAAGATGTTAATGTTAGGAAATGAAATGAACCCTCCATAGAGAAATTTGTCAAGATCCTTTTTGAGCTTCTAAAATTTAAAAAACAGTTCAGACCCCGCCCAGGGTGGCTCAGTTGTTGAGTATGTGGTCCCGTTTCCCCAAATAGTTGGGGGTTTTCCACCCCCCATCAGGGCACTTTTTAGGGGAGAATCAATGATGCTAGAGGGTTTTAGAAACAGAACATCAATGTTTCCCTCTCTTTCTCTGTCTCCCTTCCTGTCTCAAAAAATCAATAAAAAAGGTCCCCAGTACGGGGTCAGTGATTGAGCATGGGCCCATAACCTGGACATTACAATTCCTTTCCCTTTTGTCAGGGCAATGCACGGGTTTTTGGGTTTTCACTCCCCAGTGGGGGGCATACAGGAGGTAGCTGTTTCAATGATCTCTTTTACTATTCATTTTTCTATGTCTCTCTCCTTCTCTTCCTCTCTGAAATCAAAAAAAATTTAAATATTTTAAAAATAAAGAATTTTAAAGAATAAATAAGAACCCTGGCCAGGGTGCTCAGTGCTGAGAGTCCCCCTGCCTGTACACGGGAAAGGTCCCCGGGTTCAAATTCCTAGTAAAGTGCAGGGACGGGATTTCGGGTTTGGGCCCCCCCTCTTAGTGGTAGCACATGAGGGAGGAAACAAATGATGTTTCTCTCTCTCTCTTTCTTCTCTTCCCTCTCTCCCTAAGAAAAAAAAATCAGTGGAAAAAATATTCTCACTCTTCGGGTGAAAAAAGAAGAATAAGGAAAAAAAATTCAAAAAAAGTTAGGGAAAAAAAGGGGGACATTCAAGATGGCGGTATGGGCCCAAAGGCCTGTACTCGCTGCCCCCACAACCCCATCAAAATTAAAAAACAAAAAATACAAACAACCATCACCCGAACCTCGGGAAAGCTGGTAAAAGAAGTGTTATGACTAGGAAGTAAAGAAAAACGGGACACGGAGACTTGGTTTGGAGGTGCGGGGGGGCACAGAAGGTGAAAGGGCCTGTACCCATGTGGGCCACTTTTTTAATTGGGGGCGGGGGTCGTCTTGCAGAGGTCACCCGGAGGAACAAGGGGTTTCCCCAAACCCCCAGAAGATGCCCGCCCAGGGTCCCAGGCTGGGGAAGGGACCCTAACCCGGCAGTAAAACTACGGGGCCCGTTTAAAAAACCCGTGTATTTGGGGGTCAGTGACACAGAGGTGCAGGTGACCCCCGTAGCCCCTTCTTTTCAATTTCCGCAACCCCCAAAAAGGGAAATTTTCAGCTCCCCCTTCCCCTTTAATTAACTGCTGGACAACCTCGGGAAAGGGGGGGAAAGGGGGGGGCCCAGGGCAATTATGAAAAGAAAATGGACTGGCATCGGGGATGGGAAAATTGAGGGCGGCTTTCTACCCGTGGAGGGGGGTCCGCGTCATTACACCTATGCCGGGGCATTCTGGGGCCCGGGTGCTGGCAGCCATTTTGTTTGCTTCGCCCTGGTGTTTCCTGAGGGCCACAACCCAAAAAACCCACTTTACAAGCCACCCAAGCTGTGTGCTGCAGCTTTTGTATACGAATGGCCTGTCCTTGCTCAGGCTAAAATCTGTCAAAAAGTTGCAGTTGGGGTCGGGAATTTCCCAAAAAACATCAAAAAGCCCAAGACTGGCCCCAGCACTACCCTTCCTTGTTTCCACAGTGGCCTTGTCGGGGCCCTTCCAAACCCAAACAAAGAGGAGATTCTGCAGATTTCTCTGTAGATCCTGCTGGGTGGCCCTAGTAGGGGCTGATTTACATCCCTGAGACCCAAAGCCGCGTCCCGTGGGCAGTGTCATACCATCCCAGCTTACAACCTTTCACCCATAAGAACACACTAAAGGAGCAGACTCACTGGCACAAACCCCCCACTGAAGAAAGCCCTGCTCCACAGGGGTGTCTCCTGCACAGCAGCGCCCCCACTGTTTCACAGTAGTCCCCGTAGATGCTAAAATCCTCAACAAAATTCTAGAAAATCGGCCAGAATTACATTAGAAAGATCAAAACCCCTGACCGTGAGTTTATTTGGGGTGCAAGGATGGTAAAAATATCCACTAATCCATAAACATGATACATCCATAAACATTTTAAAAAGAAAAAAATTATTAATCATATCAATGATGAGGAAAAGAGCTTTGACAAAATCCAAACCCTTATTTGATAAAAACTCACAGAAAAAGTGGATTTAAGGGATCTACTCAACTAAAAAAGCGTTTAATAAGAAACTACCCCAAACTTTATACTCAGTGGTCCAAAAACAAAAACCCATTTCCCTAAGAACAGGAACAAGCGGAATGCCCACTTTCACCACAGGTTTGACATGTTTTGGGAAGTGCTAGATAGTGATCTGACAAGAAGAAGAATAAAAGGCATCCAATTGGAAAAGAAGTAAAAGTAGTAAAAATGAAAGACAGGACTTTACACCTGACTTTTGAAGCACAATGGTGCATAAAAAATTGTTGACAATGAATAAAAATTACATGGAAAAATGTAAAGAACTGTTATGCCCAGTTTTCTGATCCCAGGCCCCAGGGAGCGGCCCCCAAATGCAAAGCAAAGGAACCTTTATTCGTGCTAGATGAACTCCCGTCTCCAACAGTCCCGGCGCAGCGGGGGAGAAGGAGAGAGGCTTGGGAGAACAAAGGTTTTATAGGGGCCCCAAGAGTGGGCAGGGGGGACTTCGTGGCCCCCATAAATTTGGTCAGGGGGCAGGATCAGGGGGGTCTGCTTATGCAGGGGTCTGTGAAGTTTGTAATTTGGACGAGTCCACTTCTCTGCTTCCTATTGGCAGGTTTGGCAAATGTTACATTCTGTGGTTTACAGGGAAGGGCAGCAAGAAGAGTTGAGAACGGCGGGTCGAAAAAAGAAACATTAAAAAGAACAAAAAAAAATTCAGGGAGTCAACCTAGTTTGCTCTATCATTCCCCCTTGTCATGAGATTTAAACCCCCAATCATGGGCGGTTGGTCTCCCATTCTCTTGTTGGTAGATGCTTATACCGAGTGTGTAGCACCATCATCTTTAGACCCCTACTCATTTTGATGAACCAATAATCTTTTGATGTTGTAGGGGCCAAAGGAGCACAGGAGTAGGATTATAAGGGGCCCAATAAGGCGGAGAAGGTGTGGTGAACCAGGGCAAACTAGAAGACAGGGTTGGAAGGCCCTTTGGTCATTATTTCCCCCCGAAGAATGCGGGGGAGTTACCGGATGGGCAGGAAAGAAAGCTGGGGTTACCCGGAGTTCTGGAAATCCGTGTCTCTTTGGGGTACTGGAAGTTGAAATTAAGTTTTAGTTCCTGGCTTGTGTCTATGATTCTGCCCGGTGATGTTTTAGCGGGTGGAGACTCCCCGGGGGTGGGAGTGGCCGCAAGCAGGGTTTCCCGCATGGAGGTTTAGAACGTCGCCAGCTTTAGGTGAGCGGGTTGCTGGTCTCGGATTGTGCCACGGGGCGATGAAGTCTTCCGGATCGCTTGAGGGGTTGTGGAGAACGTGGGTGTGATGGCCCAGGTCGCAACACGTTACTTTGGAGCGGTGGGGGTCGTCAGCACCACGCATAGGGGCCCTTCATCGTGGTCAAGGGTTTTTTCCCGGTGGTGTCTTTGACATAGCCCAGTCCCCGGGCTTATGGTAATGAGGGGGTCGGGGCGGGCCAGTCTCATGATAGCTTGGAGAGGGGCAGCCAAATGTCAGTGTGCCCTCTGGAGCCTCTCAAGGAAAAAAAAACAGTTCTTGACTTTCAAATTTGCAAGAATTGGGTTAAGGTAGAGATAATTGGGGGTGGCCCCGGCCCCGAACTTTATCTATAAGGAGTAAACCCCGGGGGTAGGGGGAGTTCTACCCGGGGAAAAGGGCATACGGAAAGGGGCGCCACCAGTCCCGCCGTCTCCTGGTCAAATTGGTAGGGTCTCTTTTAGAGTTCTATTTTTTTCTCTCCCTGCCTGAGCTTTTGGGGCCCATAAGCAAAAATGTAATTTCAATGGCCCCAATGGCCTTTTGGCCCCTGGGCCCGCGTTACCTGAGAGAAAAAAGGTGGTCCAAATTTTTCGACCCCAAATTTACGGGAAAAAACCCTACCCTGGGCGGGATGTCTTCCAGCAGCTTCTTACTACCCTCTGAGTGTTTCATGCTTGTTGGTATGCTTCTACCCGTCCGGAGGTATCTACAAAAACTAAAAAATATTTAGCCATACTTTTTTCCCGGTTTAACCTCAGTGAGTCGACCCCCCGTTTTTGCTCCAGGCTTGGTTCCCCTGAGCCTGGTTCCTTTTTCACTCGGCCCGGTTTCGCTTTGTGAGTTGACGTCTTGGGGAATACAAAAACCCACTCTTTTTTAATGTCGGGGGGTGGATTTTAATTCTTTGGGGGTGGATAGTCCCCTTTTAAATTTTGTGCCCCCCGGTGGTTAGGGACCGGGAAAGGGATTTTTTATGGACACTCCAGTTTGGTTTTGGCAGTATGAGCTCCCCCTTGTGGTGTATACCACCACCCCTTCTCCTCCTGTGCTTGGGGAAGTTCCTAATGCACTGTAACTTCAGGGTATCCGGGGGGGGAACTTGGGTGCCTGGGTTGGGGAGCTGTGGGCCATGGTGGGACAGAAAAAGGGCTACTGCCTTGGCCCCCTGGTCAGCCCTGTGGTTTCTCTTGCCACGGGGTCGTCAGGCCTTCGGGTCCCTTGGCAGTGTATGATGGCAAATTTGGCGGGGAGCCAAAGGGCCGGGAGAAAGTCGAGTATTTTCCTGTTTTTTTCTTTTAGTCTGCCCCTCTGCTGTTAGAAACCCCTCTTTCATGGTAGACTGTCCCTGAACATGAGCGGTGGTGAACGCTAAGGCCCTGTTGTGATTTGTTGAGCCGCCTTCCATCCCAGTGTCAGGGCCTTGGTGAGGGCCAAAAGGGTTGCTCTGGGGCTGAGGGTCCGGGGGGGGGGGCCTTCCCCTTTCGTGTCCGTTTCAGTAAACTACAGTTTGCCCCCGCATACCTCTTCCATCCCGTACGAAGCGTTTCCCGTCCGTAAACCCAGGTGACGTGCTTCTGAAGGGGCTGCCCGGTCAGGTCCTTCGGAGCCCATGCATTTTGTCTAGGTTCCTGCCCCAGTCATTTTGGGGGGCATCTAGGTGGGGTCAGGCAGTGGGTTGCAGGTTGGGGGCCCGCACTGGGGTGAACGCACTTGGGGGGGCTTGGCAGAGGCTTGTTAATGGGTAAATCGTGTTTGTTTTTTTCCATTTTTTCGGTGGTGTTTCAGGATCCCTCTATGATGTGGGGTTGTGATCAGATTTTCGCCCCAGGGTCGGGTTTATCGGCGTCCTTGACTAGAGCGTTTGTCCCCGCTAATTTTTTGGCATGGAGGCAGCCGGAGCTACAGGTTCTAACTTCTTGGACAAATAAGCCACCGGCAGCTCAGGGCTGGGTTTGGTCAGGACCCCTTCGCTATTCCTTTGGGGTTCATTACGAAGAGATGGAAGGGCTTAGAGTCGGTAGGCCAGGGCCGGAGCTTTGGGAAAGGGCTTTTTAAATTTGCTTAAGGTGTCTCTTTCTTCAGTCATTAAATGCCTTTCCCCCCTTTGGGTTGCCTGGGTTTTAGGGGGCCTGGAAATTCTCTGCGAAACCGGAAATTCCGAGTGGAAGTAGCCAGCCGGGATCCTGAATTCCCTACTTCCCCTTCAGAAGGTGGGGGTTGGGTTTTTTCAATAATCGTCTCTTTTCTGGCATCTGACAGCTGCCGCTGTCCCCCTCCAGGATGTTTCCCAGGTAATCCCCCTTTCTCTGCATATCGGGGGCCCTTTTTCGCAAAGGGAAACCGGTACCCAAGGGCCCCAGGGAGGCCAGCAGGTCCTTGTCCCCTGCTTGCGTCTTTAGCCGTTTTTTTTGTGAATCAGGATATCGTCCACACTGAAGGGGAGTGAGGTTTTTTGGGGGGTGTTCTCCGGTAATCACCCAGGTCCTCGTGCAGGGCCTGTCGAAGATGGTGGGCGGTTCTTGAACCTGAGGCAGCCGGGTCCATGTCAGTTGTCTGCTGTAGCCCTCTTTTCCCGGGCTGGGACTCAAAGACGAACAGGGGTTGACTGCGGGGGGTACCAGCGGCAAACGAAAAGGCATCTTTAAATCTTAACAGTTTTACCGACACGGGAGGGGCCCAAAAGGGCTTAGGAGAGTGTTGGGTTGAGGACCTTTGGATGTATGTCCACAACTCTTTATTTTTCCGGAGGTCTGTTTCGGCTGGTTGTCATTCGTTTTGGGGGGTTCTTGATGGCAGGGGGGGGTGTTCAGGCAGATGGCAGGGGACCGCAACCCTATGCCCTCGTTCCGATGTTTGGCTGAAATTCCCTTCGGGGTTCCCGAGTGCAGGAGTACTATTGACTCTCACGGCCTTCCCCTGGTTTAACTCTCCCGGATGGGGCCCTTTTGGGGGGGCGAGCCCAATCCCCTGTCTTCCCCCCCAAGCCCTGGGGGAAATCCTACCACCATTAATCCCTTTCTGTCCTCTAAGGAGAGGCTTTTGGTGAAGCTGGTAAATCATCCTCCCGCCTCAGGTTTTTTGGGGGGGGGGGGGGGGGGCCCGAATGGGGTGGCCCTGCCCCTCAGTAACTGAGGGGCCCCCCCTTTGTCTGAAAGTTATTTGGCTCGTCTTAGTGAGCAAGTCTGTCTAAAAGTGGGTAGGGGCATTCCGGAATTCCATAAAAAAAATGGGTACCGGCTGTCCCTAAAACCACCGTTCTTGGGTAGTCAAAGATAAGGTTATTCCAGTTGCCCCTTGCACCCAGACTTTTCTTATTTGTAATTTTCCTTGGGCGTAGGGGCAAGTGTTGGCTCCAGTGTCGTAAGGAAGTCAATAGGGGTCCCCCCCATGCTAAGAGTACCTGGGCTCGGGGGGGGGTCCGACCCTGACTCCCTAACCTCAGTTCATCCAGCTCTGGGGCCTTCACTCGATTTTGCTTCGCCTCCTTTTTGCTGGCCTTTTCGGCCACTTTGTTTCCTGTTCCCAATTTTCCCTTTCAGTAAGCACACTGATTTTTCTGCGCTCCGCCTCCCCCCCCAGGCGGCCCCTTACTTCCCTTCCGGGTTTCCCGGGCCAAGTCGGGGAGTGGCGGTTCCGTTCCTGGGAAGAGTCAGGGGGTGGTGAGCAGGATCTTAGTAGGTCTGGGGTTTTTTTGCTTACTGCTGGCACCCGCAACAGCGCGGCTTGTTATCTCGGCGGCTCCCGATTGTTGTACACTTTCGGTACTTCAGAAAGTCCTGCAGACTTTTTTTGTCCTAAAATTTTTACCTTCTCCCAATTTTTTTCTAATGTCTTCAGCGATTGGTTTACGAAGTCCATGACAAAGCGCTTCCTTTCGGGAGCTCTGGGCCCTTTGGGGGGGTAAGGTATGGAATCCCTCATGACTCGCTCTGGGAAAAAGGCTGCTGGGACCCCATCTCTTTCCGTTGAAATTCCCCCTCCCTTTGGGCCCCAGATTAGCGGCTTCCTAGAAAGCCATGCGGGGGAACCCCCCATTAGGTCTGGCGGTAGACGGAAAGCCTCTCCTTACTTCTCCCTGTGTTGAAATCCCATTCAGGCCCGTTAGAGGAAAGAGGGATCTATCTGAGCCTGGTTGGTGGTTAGAATTCCTGTCTGCGCCAACAAACTTTGGGCCTCATGAGTTTTCCGCTCTTCCTGGTGGTAAATGGGAAACTCCCAAAAGCTGCTGAAGTCATCCCAGTCAGCTGTGGGTAAAAAAAGGACAGGGTCTAGTAAATCAATGGCCCGCCGGCTTCTCAGAAAACTTAGGATTCTGCCCTTTTTCCAAATTAAAAAGGGTCCCTAGTGGAAAAAAGGCCCAGTAGTGTTAGGGTGTTTTCCCCGTGTCTGGAGAAACGGTGGTTGCAGGGGTGATGGTGGAGTCAGTGGCGAGCGTGGCGGAGGCAGTCTGCTCCTTTGAGCCTTTGTCTGATAAGGGGCGGGTTCCCCACTGGAGCGCCTCCGCCCTGCTCTCAAAAACAGGTCGGCTTCCCAAGGGGGGAGGATTGCGTCTCTCCGGCATCCTAGGGGGGGTGAAAAGGGGGGGGGGAAAAAAATTAAAATTCTTTCAGGTTCCCCCCTGTAAGACAGGGTTGAGTGGTGCTGAAGGCGGGGTTTGACTTTTTTTTTTTCTCCTCCTTCTTACGGGCCTTCTACTATGAACAAATTACAACCAGGCAGATCAAACAAAAATTAAATAAACATCTTTACTTATACTTCTTTTAGTAAACAAGTATTTTTTATGTCTTGGGACCTGAGCAGATAACAGGAAACTGCCTCTAAGTCCCTGATGGGGGCCTCCCTTTCGATATCCCAGGACAGGATTTCTTGGGCCCATGTTCAGCAAAACAGAAATGGCCCCTCATGTTGGGGCAAAGGGGGGGAAAACAAGATTATTTGTTTGCAAAAAATCTGTGGCCCCGCCACAGCTGCGTTTTTCTGGCTCCGGTGACACCACCACCGCAGGCCCGTGGGTAAGGGGGCAGTGTGTAGGGAAAAAAGTTTAAAAACCCCTCCGGAGTTGCCAGGGCTGTGAGGGAAAGCATCTTTCAGTCCGGCTCGGGGAGGGACAGGGTTTAAATTTGAGGTTATTCCAAAGGGGAGCAAAAAAAATGCAGGAACTTGATAAAAGCCAGTAATTTAATCTCTCAAAGGTAAAACAGGAGGGGGAAAAACCACTTAATAACGAAAAAGGAAAAAAAGAAGAAAATAGGGGGGGAAAAAAGAGGAAGAAGAAAAAGAAAAGAAAGAGAGAAAAAGGGAGATGAAAGAAAGGACAGAAGAGCAGAAAAGAAAAGACAAGAGAGAACAAAGGGAAAATTTTACAACCAATTAACAAATAATTAGGGGAAGAACCAAACGAAAAAAGAAAAAAAAACAGAAAGAGGCGAGAAAAAAAAGGAAAAAAGAGGAACAAATTAACATAAGAAAAAGATAAAACGGGAAGAGGGAAAGAGCGGGAAAAGAGAAGAGGGAAGAATGATAGAGGAAAAAAAAAAAAGAAAAAAGGATAAGAAAAAAAGATAGAACAGGAAAACAAAAAAAAAAAGAAGAAAAATAAAAAAATATAAAAAAAAATGAGGGGGGAAAACTTATAATGGAAAAAAAAAAAAAATTAGAAAGAGAAAGAAATTACCCAAAAACAAAAAACGAATGAGAAGAAGGGGATGGGAAAGAGGGTGGGAAGAGGGGGGGGAAAAAAAAAACGAAAGAGAACGGAAAAAGAAAAAAAAAAAAAAAATAAAAAAAATAAACAAGAGGAAGAAGAAAGGCATCACGAAGAATAAGATCAGAGAGGGAACAGGGAGGGGAAAAAAACAACAACAAAAAAAAAAAAAAAAAAAAAAGGGACAGACAGGAAGAAAAAAACAGAAAAGAAAGGGAAAAGGAGAAAAAAGGAAAAAAAAAATATAAGGCGTGGAGAGGAAAAAAAAGGGAGGAAAGAGAAAAATAAGGAAAAAAGGAAAAACTAATAGAGAAAAAAGGAGTGAAAAAAAAAAAAGAAAAAAAAAAAAGGAAAAAAAAAAAAAGGAAAAGAGGAGGAAAAATAGGGAACCGAAAAGGGGGGGGGAAAAGAAAAAAGAGGAAAGAAAAAAAGAAACAAAACGTAAAGAGAGAAGAAAAAGAGGGAAACCAAGTACCATGGCGGGGGGTCCAGAAGAATTGGAGGGGGAGGAAGCAATAATGAGGAGGAGAAGGGATAGAAAACGACATCTAGAAAGAAAAAAAAACAAGAGAAATCATAAAAGAAATAAGAAACAACCAAAAAAAAAAAAAAAGAAAAAAAAAAAAAAAAAAGGTCGAAAACCGGGGAAAGAGAAAAGAAAGAGAAAGCTAAAAAGGAGAATAAGAAAAAAAAAATCGGGTTAAGGAGGAAATTAACATTAATACAAAGAATGGAGGAGGGAAAAGAAAAAAAAAAGAGAAAAAAAGAAGCAAAGGGACAAAAGAAAAAAGAAAAAAAAGGCGGGGGAAAAAAAGGAAAGAAAAAAGAAAAGAAGAGAAAGACCAAAAAAAGAAAAAAAAAAAAAAACAAAAAAATGACGGGAGGGAGGGTGAAAAAATAAGGGAGAGAAAAAGAAAAGAGGGCGAGAAAGGAGAGGAAATAAAAAGAAATTGAAAAAGGAAGAGGAAGAAAAAAACAGATGGACCAACAGGAATAAACAAAAAGAACCAACCACCGAAGATAAGGAAAAAAAAGGAAAAAAGAAAAAAGGAAAAAAAAGGGAGAGAAAAGAAAGGAGGAAAAAAAAAAAGGGGAAAAAATAAGGGAAATCCAAAAAGAAAAACAAAAACATAGGGGGAAGACGGGTATAAGGGGGGGAGGGGAGGAGACAAAGAACGAAACAATAAGGGGGAAATATAAGAAAAAGAAAATGGAAAAGGCAATAATAAAATAAAATTTTAATAAAAAATCTATAAAAAAATTAAAAAAATAAATTATTTATTATAATTAATTAAAAAAATTTTATAAATATATAATAAAGGATAATTAAAAGAAAAAAAATAAAAGAAAAAAATAAAAAATAAAACAAATACCTTAAAAAAAATATTTTATATTTAAAATCATTTTTAAAATTCGCTAAAATATGAAAAAATAAAAAAAAAAATAATCAAAATAATAAAAAAAAAAAAATAATACAAGAAATATTAAAAAATAATATAAAATAAATAAAAATAAATAAAAAATAAAAAATAATAATAAATATTTAAATATGTAAAATATAAATAATTTAATATAAATTAGAAAAAAAAGAGATATAAATAAAAAAAAAGAAAAGAATAAAAAGTATTAATAAATAAAAATATAAAAAAAAATAAAGAAAAGAATATAAAATAATTTTTTAATGAATTAAAAAAAGATTATAATAAAGAAAAGAAAATCG
>JAJQQW010000368.1:30000-38770 GCA_025583905.1 Ia io | reverse complement strand
AACCCCCATGCCACCACCATTGGTGTGCCTGGGAACCCCCGAAGGCCTCATTCTCGGCCAGCGGAGGGACCCCAACCCGTGCACAATTGGTGCACTGCCTCTACACTATTATAAGAATTCTTGTACTCTCTTAAGTGTTATAGTATCATTTGAAGGTAGACTATATAACTTAAAGGCGTACTGAAGAACCCATTAAACAACATAACCACAAAGAGTAAGCCAATAGCAACAAAGGAGAGACTAAAATCGACACGCAGTCATAAGAAAGTACTCAGGTGAGCAAGCATATGAGCCTAACCAGGGCGTTTAAGGACAACAGGGGGGTGGGGGCATGTGTGGGGAGGGGATGTGGGATGGAATGGGGGATGAGGACAAATAGAGATACCCTAAACTCAATAAAGAAATTTAAAAAAAAAAGTACTCAGTTGATACTTTCATGTCTAAAGTCAGAACAGGTGAAAGGGGAACAAAATAGCACGATGGGACAACCAGAGCGCGCGCGCGATTTGCAAAATGATAGATTTAAATCCAACCCTATCAATAGTCACATTAAATGTGAACACCTCGCCTAGCTGGTTTGGCTCAGTGGATAGACGTTAGCCTGTGGACGAAGGCGGCCCTGGGAACTTCGGGATTCGGTCAGGCACATACCCGGGTTGCAGGCTGGATCCCCAGTAGAGGTGAATGTGGCAGCGATGCAGCCAATCAATGATTCGCTCTCATCATTGATGTATCACTCTCTCACTGACCCCTCCCCCTTCCTCTCATGAAATCAATAAAAATAGTAATTAAAAACAATGAAAAGCCCCATTAAAAGCCAAGATTAGCCTGGCCTGGTGTTGGCTCAATGGTTGAGCACTGACCTCTGAATCAGGAGGTCTAGGTTTGATTCCGGTCAGGGCACATGGCTGGTTGTGGCTTGAACTCTAGTAGGGGAGTGCAGGAGGCAGCCTGATCATGAATCACTCTCAGCCTTGATGTCACCTTTCTATCGCTCTCCTCTCCCTTCCTCTCAGAAATAAATTAAAATAAATAGATTTTTAAATTAGAAAAAAAAAAAAAACCCAGAGATGATCAAAATTGGAAGAAAATAGCAAGACCCCAAACTACTTTTATCATCCAAACTATTTTCTTTATTCCAATTATACAAAAAATTATTTTTAAAAGAAAAAAAACAACAACCCAGCTACCTATAAAACCCACTTTATTTATTTTTTAAAATTTTAATGTTGTTTTTTTTATGGGCATGTGCCCCTTTGGGATTGAATTGGAACCTGGGAACCTCAAGCCCACAGGCCAGTGCTCTACCCACTGAGCCAAAACAGCTAGGGCAAAATACCCACTTTTAAATATAAAGGAAAAAAATAGTTAAAGAGGATAAAAAAAGGAAATACCTACTAACCACAAACTAAAGGGGCCCTATGTTAATATTAGATAAAGTAGATATCGCAAAACAATATCAGTGGATAAAGGAATTAATTTATAATGTAAAGAGGTTAATTCCCCAAGTTACATAAGAATCTTAAATTTTTTATATACTAATAACCCACTTTCCAAAAATACCAAAGCAAAAAAGTATTAAACGCAAGGAAATAGACAAATCACAATTATAGAAAAGATGTTGAACATTTTCCCTCTTGTAAATTTATATAATAATAAACAGAAAATCAGTGATATGGGAATGACAGAAGATTTCAAAACCCTTATATCCACCTTACCTAATGCCCATTTCAGAACACTAATCCAGAAACTAACAGAATGCTATTGTTTCAAGTCTTACGGGGACGTTTTTCAGAAAACGTACACTCTGGGCCATAAAAAGTCTCAATGAATTTACAAATGATTCAGTCATACCAGTATTTTTTCCCTTAAATCACAATAAAAGTAATTATAAATTAACAATAGACAAAATCCAGAAACCCCCTTTTAAAGACTAAGCAATTTCCTCCGAATAAACATGGGCCAAGAAGAAATCCAAGGTAAATGAAAAAGGTATTTTGAACTGAATGTAAATGAAAACACAACATACCAAAAATTTGTGAATGCATCTAAAGCTTGGGTAGAGGAAAAATTAATAAACTGCCTATAGAAAAAGAAAATTCCTTCTAAATTACCTCAGGGGCTACCTTAAAGAACTAAAAAGAAGAGCAAATGAAAACCCAAAGTAAGTAAGGAGGAAAATAATAAAATCAAAACAGAAAATAAAGATGAAAAATTACCATTACGAAATGAAAGTATCCCTACATTTCTATGTATTAGAAGAATAATAAGGGATATTTTAAAAGATGTGCCAATACACTTAAAATGAAGTCAACAAATCCTGAAAGACACAATTTTCCAAACTAAACTCAACAAAAGAATAAAAACCTAATAGCCATATCTATTAAAGACATAAATTTGTAGTGGCAAAGCTTTCCCCAAAAACCCCGGCCCCCTTAAACTCACAAGGGCCTTCACGGAAGAATTCAACCAAAATTAAGGAAGAAAGCATACATTACATACAAATCTTCTAGAAATTGAAGAAGGGGACCATACTTTTCCCAACCCTTTATTAGGCTGGCATATTGTATACTAAAACCAGTCAATTACAAAAAGAAAACTACAGACCAATATCCTATTAAAAATAGATACTTAAAATGCAAACAAAGTTTAGCAAATTTAGCAAATAACTGGAAGGATAATGGATTTTTATCAATGATTTTTTCCCGGAAGAATGTAATACTTGTATTAAATAGATAAAAGTAAATAACCATATAATCATTTCAGTAAGTGCAGAAAAAAACATTTGACAAAATCCAATTCATGCCTGATAAACAACTCTCAATAAGAGAATAGAAGGAACTTAGCCTTATTAAGGGTGAAATATGGAAAGTCCAGCTACCAAACCCTTATGATGAAAGACTAATGCTTTTCCCTAAAATCAGGAACAAACAGGGCACCCACTCTAGTTTTATTCAACATTTTTACTAAGGGTTTTAGCTAGTGCCGCAGGCAGAAAAAGAAATAAAAAGCGTCCATATTGGGAAAACGGAAAAATGGGTCAGCTGCAGCTGGACTACAGGCTTTTCGGGCCTCTGGGGAGAGTGGCAGTGTGGTGTGTGTGGTGTGTGTGTGTGTGGTGTGTGTGCTGCGCGCGCTGGCGCGCGCATGCAAGTGCAGGTGCAGTATATGTGCCTGTAGTGGTTGTGTTTGGGGCCATGGCACCTTGCTTTTTGAAATGTCCTTAAGATTTATGGGTGGAAAGGTGTACTTCAAGATTCAGACATGACCCCCTTCAACTCCCCAGTTCTCTCTAGGTCTCAGCTTTTTCTTAAAAAATTCAAATGGCTTTTTTCACTTTCTTGTGCTATTTCAGTAAAAAGTTTTTTTAGTAACTTACGCTCACAAGTCTTTAAAGTGGGTAAGTTTTAATGTTTATCTGAATTCCAGGTTCCCTGGCCACCTGGATAATCAAAATTCTTCACGGGAACAAGACCTTTGAGACATACCACACGATTCAGCAACGCGTGTGCGTGAAAGTAAGGCTTCACCCGAGATTTCTCTTTTCTCTGACCTCGCTTTCCTACACTTCAAAACAGGAATGAGAATCTCTCTCGGCTAGCTGCTCAGGATTAGTGAGATTGCATAGGTGGGATGCTCTTAGGGCCACGTCTCTGCAGATTGGTCGCTGCAAGTCCTTAGCACCCCCCTTATGTCTCTTCCTTGCAGGTAGTGAGGGCTCTCTGAGGGAGGCCTGTGCCCTTCTCCCTGCCCCAACCCTGCCGACCTTGAGGGAATTGGGGGCCGTTTAAAGGGCCCCCCCTACCCCAAATTTAAAAATTCCCCCCGGGCCTTTCCTCCCAATGGTTTCACAGATTTTTTGGCTGCAGGATTGAGGAAAAGCTGAGAAACCCATCTGGAAAATGAATCAATCCCCTCCCCCCAGATGTTCCACATCTTAATCCCAGACCTGCAATTTTTGTTTAACATGGGAATGGAGAATTAAGATTCAGCTGACGTAGGGGGAAGATATTCTCATTCTTTGGATGGGGCCAGTGTAATCACATGGTCTTAAAAGTGAAAAAGGGAGGCAGAGGGGATGACGAGGAAGCTGAGTCAGTGTGGGGCATGTGAGCAGGACTGGTTCCTGTTGCTGGCTTTGAGTTGGAGAAGGCCCCAGGAGCCCAGGAACGCGAGCCTCAAAACATGGTTCTCAACCTTCTATGCCGTGACCCTTCAATACAGTCCTCATGTTTGTGGTGACCCCCAACCATAAATTATTTCTTGCTCCTTCCTAATTTTGCTACTGTTATAAATCGTAGTAAATTCCTGTGTTTTCCGTGGTCTTATTGACCCTGTAAAGCCCCAGTAGATTCAGGGGGCCAAACCCTGTGTCTGGCCCTGAGGCACCAAAAGGCCTCTGTATAACCAGGAATTATGTTTGCCAATCCATGAGGGGCCCAGAGCTTGATCCAGGCTTCACCCCACCTAGGGCCCCAGGGGGGGAGCGGGCCCTACCAGCGTGCATGGGAAAAGAGCACGAACTTTGGAAGGTCTGGAGGGCCTGAATCCAAATCCTGGATTTGCCCTTTACTAGGTTTTTTGGACCTGTGGACAAAACTTTAACCTTCTCTGCCTCAGTCTTCCTATCTTTTAAAATGGGGACAGTGGTAGGTACACACCTCACAAGGAGGTAGAAAAAATTTAAAAAAGTGTTTCAGGGTGAAATGTTTAAAAAAGGATTTGCATGGGGGGACAAAAAATTTGCTGGAAAGAAATGTGTTATAACTTAAATATTACTTTGTTATTTTATTGGGGACCATGGCCCATGGTTAGCTGTCCTATTTAGGTGGTATTGTTGAAAACATCTCTAGGAGGGGGAAGGTGGACCCCACAACCCACTTAAGGGATTGGGCTCTAAACAAGGTTTACAGGGGGGATTGGGATGGGGAAGCAAAAAAAAGCAGGAGGGGATGGTAGGAATCCCTTTCTCTTGGGCCTTGGGAGTTCTGGGAAAAGTTGTATAGGATGGCGATTCTAGTGGGAGGGCTTTGTTGAGCCCTGGAGTTTGTTTGCAACCTGGCTCACCTACCACCCATTTTCACCGTTCCTCCTTCAGGTACATTCATATCAGGCAAAATGTTTTAGTTGAGTGTTCCATCCTACTGTTTGGCCCAAGGGGCACTGTCTTTGGGGATGCTAGGGGGAACCAAGTGGCGCGACTGAGGGGTCCCTGTGTCACTTCACCAAACAGAAGCTAAAAATATCTGAAATGGGGACAACACTTCAGATAAATAAAGATCCATAACAACAGAAAGAAATTTTCAAAATGGGGTCAGGGGGGGGACCACAAAAGGCTCTGCTGGAAAACAATGAACTTACAGGAGGGTTTTTGCCCCTTGTGGCGGGTCTTGTGGCCTCGCTCACCCCAGGGATAGTTTGCTGGTTCAAATTTTCCCGGTCAAGAGGGGAAAACTAACCTGGTGTTTGGGCAGGGTTGTGGGGGCCTTGATCCCCCGGTTTTGAGAGGGCAGTTGCCAAGAGGGAGGCCAGCCAAATGATGTTTTATTACGCCCCAATTGGGATTGGTAGGTTTCTCCTCTCCTCTCTTTCTTTGTCTTTCCCTTCTTCTCTCTAAAAAAAAAAATTAATGAAAACTATTTTTTTAAAAAAAACCCCCAAAAAACCACCATAAGGGGTAAGGGGGTTGGTATTAGCATAAGGGAAGGGGGACTTTTATTTGCTGGAATGGGTTTTGAAGGCATTGGGGGAGGGGAAATTCAGGGAGACATTTCAAGTTGGACGTCCCCCAGTTCTATCCCAGCTCTGCTTGTTTTGGGCTGGGCCCTTCTCCTTTTATTTGGCCTCAAGCCTTGCTCATCATCAAAAAACAAGTGGGATAATAATTAGTATTATCTACGTAAAACAGCTGTTGAAAAAGGATTTATTTAGACATGAGCTACAAAATTTCTGTGAAGTGTGCTTAGGGATACAGTGGCCTGGCATTTATTTAGTTAAAGGGTCTAAAGGCAATTGTTTTGCTTAGCTGCTTCTTTTCTATCTTGTAAGCAAAATAACAGGGGCTGGCTGATGGTGGTTAAATGGGGAAGCATAGAAGCATCAGGGAGTAATAAAATAAACATTGGGGGTTAGTGTGGCAAAAGGGAATGGGGAGGGGCTTAGGAAAGGGGCAAGGGGATATATGGATTGAGTTCGGAAAAGTAGAGTTTCCGGCCCCCCACTTGTTGCATGCCACCCAGGACCTTTCATCCAGGTCTTTCTTTAACGCCCCCCCTTTTCCCTGTTTTCACTAGGAAGCTTTGGGGTGGGGGCCCCTGGCCTCTGGGCTTTCATAGTGGGCTCTAGTGGTTCAACCTAAAACCTTTGGTAAAAAAACCAGGGGGAGGATTTACAGGTTATGAATTTCCCTGGTTCAGGGGCATATTGCCCCAAGATCTTCAGGGCCTTGGATCCGTGGTGTGGGGGGCTTCATGGCTGGGAGGGCAAAGCCGATCATAATGAGGTCCTCTTTTATCATTGATTGTTTTTCTTTTCTCCCGAGTCTTTTCAGTCCATCTCTCTTCCCTCTGTGTGAAAAATTATAAAGGGCTTTGGGATGGGGGACAGGAGAAGGGGATTAGGGCTCCCCTGCTTATCTATGGTCTCAGCAGTGGAACGAGAGGACTGGCATGATTAAAAACAGGACAAATAAGGGATAGGAAAAATGGGACACAGGGTTTATTATTTAGGGGGGAGGGGGGCTGGTTGTGGTGCTTTAGGCAGAGTTAAATTAGGGGAAGGTTCTTTTCAAATTTTTGAGGCAGGTGTGTTTTCAATTTGGAGCATAATTGCATTATCACTTTGGAGGGGCTGATTGTAAAAACCAGGGAATTTTTGGGGGACGCCTTTGCCTCCAGCAAGGGAGTTCCCTTAATTCAAGGTGAGGTTCCGAGGGATGGGGGGTGGTCTCAAGGAACAAAAACTTGGCAATTTCTTGGACAAGTTTTTCTGGGATTTCCTTGCTTAAGCAACATGGGGCGGTCGGATGTTATTGGGGGAATTTCCCACTGGGGGAAGCTTTTGCTAGGGTTGAGGGGAACAAGAAGTGGGGGTTGGGTTAGGTGACATTTGGGCCCTGGGAGCCTGGAAAAAGGGGGGGGGGGGGGGGAGGACTGATCCAAAAAAAAGAGAAAACTTGCTACACGTTGTGTCTGTCACCAGGTTTTCGGTCAGGGACTTTCGGCGGCCAGAAGGAATCAGGGGAGGTGGGGTGGAAAAGGGGGACAAAAACTTTGCTTGGGCAGGGAGAGTTTGGGGTTTTTTTTGGGGGGCTTCCCAAATTTTCACAATCGGGTTTAAAGCCTTTTAAAATGGTTGGGGTCTTGTTCATAAAAAGGGCCACCCCCAAAGGTGTGAGTGGGAAATAAGGGGTTTATTGCTGGTTTTTTTCGCAGGTTGGGATTTTTAGGGGGGCTCAGGGGGCCAAAAATATAGGTGGGCTGTGGGACAGGCCCACCATGGGAGGGCTGGGGGCCCAGGGGTTGGGGTGAGTGGGCAGGAAGGGAGTTGCGGGGCCCCTGTGGACCCCTCCGGGAAGTGAGCAACTATTGACCACGGGGGTTTTTTCTTTAAACATCACCATTCCTTTAGGTTGTTTCCGGGGTTTTACTTTTTTTTTTTTTAAATTTTGGGTAGGTATGTTTTTTAAAGGGGCAGTGGTTTTTTAATCTCTTTAGTTTCTTTTTTTCCCAAATATATTTAAAAACCAGTCCAGGGATACAAACGAGCTTTAAATTTGTTTTTTTTCACAGTTTGGGGAAATTTTTTTTGTTAACAATATTGTCTTTTTTTTTTTTTTTTTTTAAATGGGCGCTCAAGCCTTTAAATATAGGGGATTTTTTTTTCTGGGCCGTTTCTATTTTGTGGAAGAAGGCCAACAAACTAAACTTTGTTTTTTTTTTTATAGCGGCTTTGTTTACATATCGAAAAAAATAAAGGTTTTAATTTTGCTGAATTCCCGGCGGGGAGGCTACTAAGGGAAAACTTTTTGGAGCTGAAAAAATTTTCAGGGGCTTCATTCTTGGTGGGAACTGATAAAAAAAAAAAAACAGGGGGGGTGGTGGACTAATATGGGGGTTTGGTACTTTGGTCATTAATTTTTATTGTGGAAGGGAACAGGGGGGCCCATTTGGGACCCGAAGTTTCGTCAAACCCTGGGGATGTTAAGGCTAGGGGGGGGTCGGGAACTTTAAGCGGGGGGATTTATGGATTTTGGGTTCTTGATTCTTTTACAAAAAAAAACCCACTATTTGTTTAAAAACTTTCAGAGGCCCAAGATTTACCTTAAAAAAATAATATTTTGTAACAACCCTTACAAGGGGGGGGGTAAAAAAAAAAAACCCCCCCCCCCCCCCCACCAGGGGGACTTGTGAAGATTTAAATTGAATGCTTTTTTTGGTTTCCTGTAGGAACCAGGAAAATGGAACCAGTTTTGATGAAGGGGTCCCAGAAAGTGGGTGGTGCATTGGGGGTTTTTCGGTTTAGGGGGTTGGGGTGAAAAATTTAAATAAAAAGGTTTTTATTTTTTTGGTTTTATGAATAGAAAAGGGGGGGTCTCCGACGTTATTTTAAAAAATTTTTTTTTTTAGACCCCGGGGGTGGGGGGGTCGGGCGAAAAATATAAAATATAACACTGTTTGGGGGAACACTTTTTGAATTTTTTTTAAGAAAATCTTTGAATACCAGGGGAGGGCTCTTTTAAAAATATAATGTGTTTTCCAGCGGCTGGGGA
>JAJQQW010000368.1:0-20000 GCA_025583905.1 Ia io | reverse complement strand
GTTTGTGGGGGGTGGGGTTTTTTATGTAAATGGGGGGGTTGGGGGGGGGGTGGGGGGGGGACGGGGGGTTTTTGTGGGGTGGGGGTTAGGGGGGTGGGTGGGTTGGGTGGGTGGGGGGTGGGGGAGGGGGGGGGGTGGGGGGGGGGGGGGTGGGGGGGGGGGGGGGGGGGGGGGGGTTTGGGGTGGGTTTTAGATAGGGGGGGGGTTAGTGGGGGGGGGGGGGGGGGGGTTGTTGGGGGGGGGGGGGGGGGGTGTTTTATGGATGGGGTGGGGGGGGGGGGGGGGGGGGGGGGGGGGGGGGGGGGGAAGGGGGGGGTGGGGGGGGATTTTAGGTTGTGGGTTGGGGAGGGGGGAGGTTTGTTGTTGGAGGGTGGAATGGGTTTGTGTTAAATTTTTTGTATGTGGTTGGGGTTTTGTATTTGTTTTTTGGGTGGGTTTAGGGGGGGGGAATTTGGAATGGTATTTTGTTTGTGTTTTTGGGGTTTTTTTGTTTTTTTTTTGGTATTAATTTTTTGGGTTGGGTGGGTTTTTGTTTTTAATGGGGAAATGGGGGATTGGAATTTAGTTGGTTGGGTTGGGGGGGGGGGGGGGGGTTGGGATTGGTTGGGTTGTTTTATTGGTTTTCCAGGGTGGTGTATTTGTGTAGGTGTTTTTGGTTTGTGTTTTTAGTGGGGGTGGGGGGGAAGAGGGGGTTTTGTATTGGGTTTTTTGGGTTTGGATTATGGGATAAACAGAAGGGGTTATTTTTTATTTAAGGTTTTGAAATTTTGGTGGGTGGGTGAAACTTAATGGGTTTTTTGGGAGGAAGGTTTTGGGAGATTGTGGGGTTATAGGGGTGGAATGTTTTTGTTATTGTTTAAGGTATTTGGGGGGAGTATGAAGATGGGAAAAATTTTTTAATAAGGGGGGTTTTATATTGGGATTTTTTGGATTTTTTTTTTAAGAGGGAATTAGAGGTAATTTAATTGGGATTTTGGTTATTTAAAGGTTTGGTTGGTTATATGGAGATTGTTGGGAATGTGTCTTTTGGTTATTTTTTAGATGAGATTTATTCTTGGATTTTGGATTATTATTAGATGGTTTTTGGAAATTGAAGGTTGTAAAAGATTGTTTTTTGTGTTGTGGGTCATTTAGGTTTTGAAGGGGATTGTTTTGATATTAAGGTTTCCGGGAAGGTTTTGGTTTTTTTTAATGAGGGTCGGGAGTGGGTTAAAATTCTTTAGGATGGGTTAGTTTATTTTAAGTTGACGTGAATATTTGTTTAGTTTCAAGGGGGGGGGATGATTTTTGGGTACGGGTATTTAGAATTTTTTTTTTTTTTTGGAGTTGGGTAGGGGGGATTGTTGGGTTTTGGGTAAGTTTTTGATTTGGTTACCTCAGGGTGTAGTGGCCTGGGGATGGTGTTGGATGTTTAGGTTATTTTTTGGTTTAGGGTTTGTGGGGGGATGGCACAAAATTGTGTATTTGTGGTATTGAAAGGTGGTTTTCCTTTGGAATACGTAGGATTGAAAAGAGAAATTTTATGGGGGATAAGATTATAAAAAGCACTGGGTGGGGGGTAAATTAGGATTTGGGATTGTGGGTTTTTTGTGGATTTTTTTTTTGTTTTTAGGGCAGATGTTTTTTAAGGAAATGGGGGAAAATTGGTGGTGTAGGTAAACCTTGTGAAGGAGGAGATAAATAGAAACGAATAAAATGTGGTGGTTTCTGTTTTTTTGGAAATTGTTGTATTATGTTTTCTAAGTTTTTAGTTTTCTAAGAAAGGTAATAAGTAATTTTTAAAGGGGGTTTGGGGTATATTTGGGTTGTTATGGATTGTCTTTGTTTTGTGTTGGGGGGTAGGGGGTAGGGGGTTGAGGTTTTGTTTTTACGATTGGTTAAATTTTTGGGGCTATTGGTCTGATGGTATGTGTTGTTTGGGCTGCGTTTTTGTGTGGGTGTTTGTTTGTGTTAAATAGGAGGTTGTTCGGTTTGTTATTTTAGTGATGGTTGGTTTATGATTTTTATTGGGGATAAGTATTGGGTTGAAAGTTATTGTTGTAAGGTTGGCGTATAGGAGTTTTTAGATTTTGGTTTGTGGCTAGGTTGTTATTTTTGTTCGTGGTAGTTTTTTATTTTTTTGGTTTTATTTTTGGGAGGAATTGGGGGGTTTGGGGAAATTAAGGGGTGGTATAAATGCTTATAAAATTTTTATTGGTTAATGACAGTATTTGAAAATAAAGGTTAATTTAGAAAGTGGTATTTTTGGTGGGTGGTTAAAAAGAGGTGGTGTTTGTTATCTTGTTGTGTTGGGAAGGGTGATAAGGATGGAAAGGGGTGGATTTGATAAGGTTTGAATGGTTGTGGGGGTGGGGAATTCGAATAAAGTGTTGTAATGGAAAAAGTGGTGAGTAACGGTGAGGTTGTGGTGTGATAGGTAGTCAAAAGTAATGAGGGCGAAATGGTTTATTGTGAATGGGTGTTGATGGTTTTGGTTTAAAGGGGTTAGATGTGTAATAATGGAGTTGAGGAGGTTAGGTCGGTTATTGGAGAAATGTGGGATTGATTTGTAATAAAAATGGAGAGAAAAGAAATTTGAAAGTGGAAGTTCTGAGAAAAATTTTATGAGATGTTTAGGTTTTTGAAAAAGTATGAAAGAGAAATGGAAAAAAAGATGAGGGAATAAAGGGTTGAAAAAATGGTGTTATGGAACAAATTCGCAGTACTTTGGGATAAATTTAGGTAATAAAAGAAAAAAGCAAATGTAAGTAAAGAGGACTTAAGGGGGTGACGAGGTTGAGGGGAGTGGGAATGAAAGGGTGGGAAGTTAGTTAATAATTTGTACGATATAGTTAATAAAAGTTTGTTGCGAAAGATTTCAAGGGAAGTGTGCAAAGAGTAAAATTATTATTTTAAAGAATTGTTGAAAGGTAGAAAATGTGTTCCCAGGGGAGGATGGGGGGTAAAGTGGGGAATAGGGGGTGATGAAAGGAAGTGGATTGGTGGTTAGAGGGGGGGTACAAGTGGGGGAGGTGATAGGTTGGAATAATTTTTGTGCTTTAAAAGTGAAGTGTTTTCCATGGAATAGAGGGGCTCATAGGAGTGAACAGTGAAAAAAAAGACTTGCAAAGGTGGATTGTTTGCCAGGAAGGAAAAACCAAGTGAGTAATTCGGGGGAAGGGTAAAGTTGGGTCGTTAAAGGAAAGAAATAAGAAAATATGGAATAACAGGGGGGGTTTAAAATTGATGGGAAAAGGAAAAAGAAAATAATAAAGGAAACAAATTGTGCAAAGCACGAAAGGGAGTTTTTTGAAGAATTGAATGGGATGGGGCGGTAGGGAGTAAAATTGAGTGTTTTGGGAGTTTTTTCTATCTGGAGGATATTGGTATGGTGGAGGGTCCAAAGAGTGTTTTCAAAATGTGAAGTAGGGGGTGTTGAGGACGGTGAGGAGATAGGGGTTAATTTGGCAAGTTTAAATGAGGATGTTTTTAAAATTGAGGGAGAAAATTTAGGGTATAAGCGGTTAATAAAATGGGATTAAAAATTAAATAGAGCTGAAAGAAATTGATGGAAACACATCAAAGAAAAATAAAGTGTGTTATAATATGAAATAGGAAAATTAAATATGGGGAGAAAAACTTGTTTGATGTTTCAGAATGAATATTGATGAAAAAATTGAGAACCTTAAATTAGAAAAAATATGATTTGAGAGAAAAAAAAAAAGTTTGTGAAAAAGGAAAAGAAAAATAAAAAAAAAAAAAGAAAGGGTAGATAGGAAAAGGTAGTAAGGGAATTGATGGGAAATTATAGAAAAAAAAAAAGAGTCAGAAAAAACGGGAGATACCTAAGAAGCTAATAATGGAAAAGGAAACGAATATATAGAAAGATTATAAATTTTCAGTTTAAATTGTCCATTTATGGATTCTGGTAAGGAGAAAATAAAGACAACAGAAGGGCATGATGAGTAGAGGTTTCTGAGAAAAGATCTCCTTTTAAACAAAATGGTTTGGAATATACATACGCGAAAAATTGTTTAATGGTGTAAACTAAGATTGGTAGATTTTTTGTTCAAAAAAAGTTGGTAATGGAAAAAATGATAATACAAATTCCTAGCAAGGGAATTTTTTGCTTGAAAAATTATTGGTCTTCTAAAAAAACTAGGAGAAAGGGGAAAACCCTAAAGAAAGCATTTGAAGGGAGTAACAAAGAGACGGAAAAAGAGAAAAAAATCTTTATGGACTTTTTTAAAGGAAAATTTAAAGGTGAAAACGTTTTTTAAAAGACTAATTAAGGTTATTATTTGAAAATGGAAAGGATATTTTATTACATTAATAAAAGGAAAAGGGAACGATATACTTTTCGAAAGGGGAATTGAGTAATGAAAAATTTTGGATTTTATTCAAAAAAAGGAGAAAAAAAACAAGTAAAGATGCCTCTTGGGCACCAGAAATTTGGGTTTCAAGAATTTATATGCCCGCAAAGGCGCAAAAATAATTACTTGCCCTATGAGAAGGGACTGGAATACGGATAAAAAAATAGGGGGGACCTTCAGGTCCCAGGGAGCTTAGATATGATCCATATTTAAAAAAATATTAGGGCTTTTAATAATGTGTGTATTTTTTTATTAATTGAAGGAATTAAAATTGTTTTTATTTTTGAACAATGTTAGGTAATAGTGGACCTACAAGCTTTGAAGTTTCCCACAGCATTTTTGTAATGGGGGAATATCTTGCCATTCCTTTCGATTTAGGATGGGGGGACCTTCATCTGGGGGGATTGATTTTAAAGCTTTTTGCCTAGATTGGATCCCCACTGTACAAGGCACACATTGGTGAAACCATGAGGTGTGAGAATAGGAGGGGAGGGGCCTTGCTTTCTCTATTCAGTGCAGAGGTTATTGAAGGGAATTTTTATTAGGTTTCTGGGATTTTAAAGAAAATTGGAAAATAAAATGGTAGGAGTTGGGGGAGGCCTCTGGTTGGCCTGCCCTTGTAGCAAGAGTTTTGCTCTTGGTGGGCTGGGAGTGAGATGGTAATAAGGAGGAGAGTTTTTTCTATGAGAGGCAGAGGGTTGGTTTGGAGAGGGAGTTGGTACCGGGGGTAGATGGCCTATGGAACTTGGATGGAACTGTGTGACTTTTAACGAGATGTTATTTTATTTGGAATTGATAGTGTGGTGTGCTTTGTGTGTTTAACCCTTGGAGGGAGGGAATTTTTGGAAATTCATGTAAAAAGGATATTTTAGGGCTGTATTTAAAACAATTATATTCCTGATTGGAGGCATAAAAATGGAACTTTCAAGTGGATTTGACTTATTACCTACCCATTTTATTATTTTTTCCTGCGGGTACGGACACAATTTATACCTTTTTAGGTTACCTTGTATGTACCAGTGGGGTATCCGAAACTGAGTTTTGTAATTTATTTTTTTATAAAGAAAGGGCTATTGATATTCCCAGGATAATTAGCAAGTGAAGTTTGGGTATTTAACTCCATACCGGTGCCTTTTACCAAGGGCCTGGATAAGTATATGAAAGGTATTGGGATTGGAGAATTGGATCTAATTTGGCATTAGGAAAGAGGGTTTTTATTTTTCTTTTAATGTTAGGAGAAAATAACTTGGGAGCAGAATTTTTTAATTTCAGAGGAGGAAACAGGCCTTTAAACATTCTTGGTTTAAGGCAAGGTCTGGGAGGTGTTGAAAAACTCCTTATGCTGATCACATATGTCTGGGGATTTATTCTTGCTAGATGTGGCTCGGGCGATTCTTGGGATTATACTAGGTGCTGGATCGGATATTTCTTTGGGGGTTGGGAGTTATTTTCCTGATGAGCTCATGGCTCTTATAATTATTGGATTTTCTTTCCTTGCCTATGACGCTTTCTGGGTGATGATATGAGGGGGTGGTTTACTGGTTTCTTTACCCACAAATTACTCAAACTATGCTAAATGAGGAGCTAGGGGGCCAGGATTTTACAAGGCTTCCATTCTTTAACGGGGGCAAAATAGAAAAAATTTAAAGGGGGGAGTGGAGTATGTTTGGAAAAAGAAATAAGAGTCATGACGAATGGGGGAGTTAGGAAGTTGTCTTTAACCAAATTTTTTAGATTTCTGGCTAGATACTATTTTTTATATTTTATGGGGAAGAAAGGGTTTAAGTGGAGATTAAGGCCAGTTTTTCTGGAGATGGGGGGGGGGGGTTAAGTTTGTGAAGCTGGATGAGTGGGGGTTATATTAAATTGATGGTGGGAAAATTTTCTTATCCACTGTTTTCAAAGACTCCTACTATGTTAGCTTACAGATTTTGGTTTTTTAAATTAGCCCTGGGGTCACTACAGGTCATTAAATAAAAAGAGTGAAATGCATCATTGATTAATGTTGTGGGATTTCTTTTGTTCTGTACATACTATTTTTTTCATAACTGGCCATGAGAGGTGTAGATCATAATAATTTTTATTTACTAGGGTTCCTCATGGGGGGGAAAAAAAATCTCAAAACATTTAATTCCATTTAGGTATTACCACCAGGGGAGTTAAAAAAAAAAAAATTGGGTATAATGAAGAAAGGGGGCTGGTATAGAAACAGAGGTAAGTAAAGGGCCTGGCTTGAAATGTATTCTTGGATGAGGTTTAGGGGCGGTGGACCCAAATTGGAAAAGAAGCTGCCAATAGGGTGGGTGACCAGGTATCAATTCGTTTTAAAATGGTCCCCTGATGCTGGGAAATTTTTCCTATTGTTGGATCCACTAATCCAAATAATGTGTATAGGGTGATTTGAAGATGGAGGGTGGTATCTTTTGGGGAGGTGATTTAGGTTATGGGGGGGGCACCATGGGACCTTTCTTTTTGGAAAATGGGGAATTAGGTTTATTGTGGCCTATGTATATAAAGAATTCACAGAGATCCTTTTGTCCCTTCTGGCCATGGTGGGGGGGACACTTTTAGCAAAGTATGGCAAGGGTTTTCAAAAAGGGGGGACCCAGGTCCATCCTAGGGAAAACTGTGGAAGTGGGGCTCTTTCACCAGGGGGAAACATGTGGGGGCACTTGCAAGGATGTTCTCCCAATTATCTGGGGACTTCCCAGGCCCTTATCCCTTTCCTGCTAAAAAAAATAAGGGGGATCCCACAATCTATTTCCACATTTCTTTCTAATGAAAAAGTCAAGGTAAAATACAAAACAGGGCATAAGCAAGGGGAATAGCATTTTTGGGTTGAAAGCTTGTAGAGCTGAAGGGGGGCCCAATATTATCAGGTCCAGGTGAATAGTTAAAGAATAAAAGATTGGAAAACAAAATGGAATTCAGGGCAAATGAGAAAAAAACCTTCTCTGTAGGAAGTTGATTTTGTGGAAGAGAGAGTGGAGTAGAGAAAGAGAGTGGGTGGTTAGCTTGGTAAAGGCTTTTTTCCTTAAACATTAAAAGGGGACATATGGTAAAGTACAAACTCACCCCTTTGGGCCCATTATGCACTAAAGTGTGACCCCAAAAATAATTGTCATTAAAAAAAGGTCTTGTTTGTGGCTCCCCACCTTAAAAAAATATGTTTCTTTTATAAACAAATCAGAAAAGGGGGACGCCCCCCGGGTTCCAATTTAACTTAGGAACTTCTCAGGGTTTTGTGCACTTAATATGTAAATAGCATGGAGGAGTTGGCAAGCTCCAAGTATTGTATCCTTTGGGACCTTTTAAATTTTGTTCACTTATTTGGCTTATTCTTTTTGATTTCCGGAGGGGACCCTTTCTGCTCATGTTCTGTGACGGGGGGGACGGGGGGAACCAACCCCCAATCTGTGTTTGTTACAGTTCTCTAGCCCCCTAACTTTTCCCCTTTTCTTTTTTGTTTTCCCCAATCTGGGGGGGCCAACATCCTCTGGGGGACCCACGTTATGTGCATCTTTGCAGTGTCCCATCACCTTGGGAGGGGACGGGGGCACCCTGAGAAGTAGTAAGCCTGTGTTTTTTTCGGTTTGGGGAAAGGTGGGGCCTGCTTTAAAGGTCCCAAGGTTATCAAAAATGTGTCCATGAAGAAAGAGAAACTTGAGCTCTGGGTGGGCTACTAGCTCCAATCTTTTCTTCGCCCTGTTTTGGGGGTGAACCTCCATGGCTTCTATGAATAGAAGGCAAATGCAGCAAGTCAGATCCCAGGCCCTCAAAAGCCATGAGATTCCCCCTCTTTGTTTCCTAGGGCTCCCTCTTCCTTAGTTATAAAGGGGTTGCTCAGTGGATAGCCGTAAAAAGAGGGTTTATTATACATAATCCAGAACAAACACATTTTTTATTCTTTTTTGAATTGGGAATTTGGTCCTGTTTTCTTGTGGCCAGGTAAGGAGAATTGGCCTGTTTTTATTTTAGTTTTTTTTCTTTCCTATTTCCAAATCATTTTTCTTAGAAAGGACAGGGTGACCATCCGATAGGCTGTTAGGTTGGTTTCAATTGAAAATGAAAAATTTGGCTTGCTTTAACTGAATGGTTCTTGTGAGACAATTTGATGTTGTGAGTTTTTTATTGACATGGTTTTATGCACTGATTAAGGCAACCAATTTTAACAAATATCACTTTTTCCATTGATACTTGACCTGTGCACAGCAGTTCTGAAGTAAATAATACTAATTTAGTGAATCTCTATCAGGGGGACCACCCTGTTTTGCTATAAGTGGGAGCATCCTTAACCGTATTGCCTTAAATTTAGGCTGGTTACTAAATAATATTCTATAGCTTTATTTAAAAATCAAAACTCTAATTTTTGCTGCTAGTGTCTATTTTAGAATTCTATTCTTTGTTGTTGTTATTTTCTGAGGAATTTTTCCACTAAAGGTGGCTCAGTTTACCCCTATTTAGGCAGGATCTCAAATGGGATAACAAAATTTAAAAAAACCTCAGCAAGTATTAATTCATCGCTTGCCAACACATATTTTTGGGACACATGAGTAAAGGGGGTTTACTACCTTTAGTGTCGTTAACTTTTCGCACTTTTTTTTTTAATCTTCAATTTTTTTCTCTTTTATTTTTTTTTTTTGTTTTTTAAAAAAAAAAGTGGAAAAGTAAGACTTTTATTTAAGGCCAGAAGGTCTTTTTTTTCTAGTCTTGTGATCCATTTTAAAAATTTCTTCTTTGTTTTTCAATTCTCCTCTTCAGATTAAAAAAAAAATTGGGTTCTCTTTATGGAAGTTGCTTGAGGGATTTGATGATTGCAAAACCGAGGGGTACATATTTTTGGCATCTTTTAAAAATTGATAAAAATTTTTTTCAATATTTGATCACTTGTCTTATTTATGTGTAAAGCCCGCGTTCCTACTTATTCTTTATGACCTACTATCAATTAGTTTGGGCCTTGTTTTAATTTTTATTGAAGAAATCTGCAAGGATTTAGACATTATGTATACATTTATCATAATGTAACCTTGATGACCTTACTTTTTAATTAAAAAGTAAGGGACTAGAGGATAAAACCGGGTGCCATCAAGACATTCTCTGTTTTTTTTTTGCAACTTATTATTACTTCTTTTATAGATACCTCCGCGTGGCCTGTTAGCCCTCATGCGTTCAGGAGCCCTAGGGTTATGGAATCCCAACTACCAAGGCCTTAGGCCTTTCTCTAATCAATATTAAGAGTCGGGAAAACATTACCTTAGCCCACCTAGTTATTGACTCCGGAGAATGTTTTCTCTTTCCTTTCCGCTGCTTTTCTTACCAGAATTTGAAGGGCCCTGGCTCTTCTGCCTAGAGCAGCCACTTCCCCCTATGGGAGAGTTTTAACTCGGTAGACAACCCAGGGGGGGCAGGCCGCCTTTTTTTGGGAGTGTTTTTTATCCCTAGGTCTAGTCATGTGGCGGTCATCATTACTTTTTTTACCTCTTTAAAATTAATTGTTTCACTTTAGCTAGTCACAATATTTAACAATATGCTATAGTTATTTACTGGAAGCATTGTTTTTATTCTTTGTCCCATAGGATTGCCTTCCATTCATTCCCCCTTGTCCTAACCAGAAATGTATAAAAAACATTGGGATCTTCACTTAACATCAAAATTGTTCCTGTTTGCATTTCTTAATAGTGATTTAAGTGACCTTTAGGGTACTGTCCTAAATATAAGGGTACCACAGATTACTTTTGGCTACCCTTTTTTTTTTAAGATCTCTAGTATCATTGTAGACTGGAATCCTGATAGGGGGGCCCTGCCAGTCTGGTCCTTCTTCATGGGGTGATTTCCCAGTTTTTAGTTTTTTCGTTATTGCCCCCTTTTATTTGAGGGTTATTTAGGAAAGAGAGCATAATATCTCTGGGTCTTCTCTATACTCAGGGATTTCCAGTTATTGATGGTAATTCTATTTTGAATTTCCAATACATCTGATTTTTCTTCATTCCAGACATTCTATTATGAAGTTGAAAAACCCTGTGCAATGTGAGGAAGACTATTTTGTTTAATTCTTTCAAAAAGAATTACTAATGTGTTTTTCCTCGCGGCGCCCAGTTTGTTGTTTGGGGAAATGTAGCCTTGGACGGACCCTCTACAAGTATGGGAGTACATTTGGCCCTTAACTTCCAAAATTCTACCCCTGGCAACCTTCATAATCTTTGTGGGTTTAGGGATTATCGTTCAGTGCTCCTTGTTGAGCAAAGGTTGGGAAATGAGGGAGACTAAGGAACGTTTTGCATTTTTTTTTTTTTGGGTTGGTGGTTTCACCCCCTGGTGATCCTTAGGTGTATATATGTCCATGGGGAGCATTCTGATAAGCCCGTGGGCCCCTTTTTTTAGTTTTTCCACTTGATGATCGTTTTTTTTTTTTTTAAAAACAACACATTTTTCTTTTTCCAGGCCCCATAGGGGCAAGGTATTTCTGGTGACTTCTAATTGGGTAATGAGCCCTGTACTTATTTTTAAGTTTTTTTTTTGTGTATTTCAAGCTCATAGGGACTGGGTTGTAAACATTAGGTCTAAGGCCTGTGATTTCCAGGCAAAAACTTCAGCTCATTTTCTCCCTTGCAGGTTTTTTGTACACTTACTTCCCCACTGTACCCACGTTGAGTTCGGGATTATGTTCCGTTTCTCTTTATTTTGGTCGTCAAATGTCTTTACTCATTTGCGATTTTTGAGTCTTTCGTGGGCCTTCTTTGCCCAGAGGTCGGTCTTTTTCGGCCGTTAGATTGCGGAGTGAGTCTTTTACTTTTTTAATTTTTTTTTCAATTCTAACTTTGAGAGGGACAGTTGCCTTTCTTTTGTATGTTGCCTTCATGACTTTCTCCTTGTTATTAGTTTCCTTTTAGGTTCGGCACTTGTGGCTCCGCGGAAGGCGGCCTTTAATTTTATTGTCTTGGGGGGACTTCACCTTTGTTCTTTGTTGTTACTTGTTAAATTTTTGTCCTGGAGCGGTTTTTTGTTTTTCTTCCCTGGACTGCTTCTTTTTTCTTCTGTATCCTCACTGATTTTGACTTAGAACGTCAGTTTTGATCTTTTTTTACTTTTCTTTCCAACCAATTGTACCACCGCCTTGGTCCCTTTCCCCTCTTCCCTTTGTTTCTTATGCTGAGGAACTCTGGTATGTTGTTTTCTTTTTTCTCTTTTCTCTAATAAAACCCACCGGTGCCCAAATCCCCTGGGGGCCCATTGATCCCAGGTGTCTTTTTCCTATTGACATCCTGGGGGGGGGGGGACCTTTTTGTCAAAACCGGGGATTTTTTTTTTTTTTTTTATTTTTTTGTTATTTAAATTTTTTATTACGTTTATTTATTTAAATTCCCTGAAAGAGCAAACCACTCATTCTTCCAAGCATTAGGAGGATTAATATTCCACAGCTTGGGGACTATAATTACTTTTATTAAACACATAAATTACCTATCAGGACGTATATCAAGATAGGGAAGAAAGGTGGGGAAGATTAACCTGGTAAAGCCGGATAAAGCCCCTGTCGAGGATACCTTTCCCTGTCTCCAAGGCGCTTGCTTTTTTATGCTCATTTTTTAATGTATTTTTCTGCTCTCACCTCATGTGCCCAGTGGTGGGTCATTTGTACTAGTTTCATTTTTGTTTTTCCCATGATATTGATGCCCAGCTATTTTACCTCAAGTTTTTTGGACCTTTATCCAAGCTTATTTTTTTCGTTTTTTTTTTCGTTTCTTTAGTAACCTTTTTTTTTTTCTCGGATTACTTTTCTGTTTTTTTTTATTTTTTTTTTTTTTTGTTTCAATTTTTTTTTTTTTTTTTTTTTTTTTTTTTTTGTTTTTTTTTTTTTTTTTTAATTGTTTTTTTTTGTTTTTTTTAACAAAAGAATTTTTTTTTTTGGGATTATAATTGATCTTATGGCCCATAATCACCAAACATTGTAAAAAGTAAATATTAATGGTAATTTTTTTTTAAAAGATGGGGAAAAGAAAGAAGGGGACCCATGAACACATGTAGCCTCAAAACTGTCCTAATAATTAAGAATTAACTATAGGAAGGTAATATATATGATTATATATTTAATAATGGCACCCACAACATTTCTGGGGGTATCTGAACAACACCCTTCCCCAGGGGGCATGGGGGGGCATTGGTTCGATACTGGGGGGATTAATCGGCCCTTCAAATAAAAATTTTGGTTTTAATTCGCACCATTACCTCTACACCTTGGTTGTGGTGGAATCCTTTTATGGAGAGGGGATATGAGTGATTAAAAGCCCTCTGTCGCCCCCCCGGGGGACCCCCCCCCCCCCCCATTTTATAAATCGCCCTATGATGCGCCCTCCCCCCCCCCTCCCCCCCCCCCCCTCCCCCCCCCCACCTCCCGCCCGCCCCCCCCCCCCGCTCCCCCCCCCCCCCTCCCCCGCCCCTGGTGAAGGTCTATACGTGGACAAACAGGAGGAAAGGCCCCAAAGGGCGACCCCGGCTGTTGTTTAGGGTGGGTGATCAGAGGGAAGGCACTCTCCAACAACCTGTCCCCGGTTTTCCTCCAAATCTCTTTTTGAGGATTTGAGCCGTGGATTTACAATCCCACACAGGTACCTTGGCTTTTTTCCACACAACGATTGAAACAATATCTGTTTTTTTCATGTATTTGCCCCCCCCCCCCAGGTCCACAAAAAATCCCCAACCCCCGCTGGAAATTTACCCCTTTCAACATGCGCCCACACACCTCTTACTAACCCGGCGGACTCATATATTTTTTTTTATTTTTTTATTTAAAGCCCCATTTTTTCTTTTGAATCTGTGGCTAGTGCTAGGTATCCAGCCCGTAAACCCCCCGAAAAAATTATCCCTTCTGGTCGAATCGTTGTACCGACGGGTGAACACCTCCAAGGGGGGATTGGGCCTGGTATTCTCCCCCCAGGGAAATTGGCCCCCCCCCCCTTCTAGAACCCCCACCCTCCCCCTCCGCCCCCGCCCCTTTGGGTGGGGGGTTCCTTTATTGTATAAGGGTGAGGGGCACTGGTAATCCCCCCCCCCACCACCCAGATGGTTCCAAAACCCCCAAACACATAGCAAACCCCCCCTCCCCCCCAACCCACCCCCACCAGTGTTCAATTCCTCCTACAGCCTCCCCCTCTCTGGAATTTCACGGCTTCCAGAGCTCCCCTTTGGTCCCCCCCCTCCCCCCAAGACCCCCCCCCCCCCCCCTTCCCCAGTCCCCACCCCCCCCCGACCCGACCCTTACACAAACCCCCGCCCCCCCACCCCGGCATGCGCCCCCCCCCCCCATTTTTTGGCTTTGTAAGAAATCCAAACCCCCCCAACACCGCCCACACCCCTATATTCTTAACATCCTACTCCCCCCCTACTTAGGTTAATCCCGATGAAAAAAAAAATTACTGAGGGGCCTTCCAAACCACCCCATTCTTCATTAAGCGGGGCTGATCTAAAGATAAATTTTCTTTTAAGGAAAAAATCCTCTGCCCCATTATTAAAGGGGACAACCACCCCCCCCCAATAGTTGGTTCCACCCCCCCCCCACATCTCCCCCCAAGAAGTAAAACATTCTGTCACACCCCACCCACTTTTTCCCATCTTTTAAGATGTTGCAATTACTTTTGAGGGTCCACCGCCATTTATATCCACCCCCCGGGTCCAAAACCCCCCCCCGCCAAATCCTTGTTGTACCCGGGGAACATCTTGTACCCCCCCCCCCATTTTATTAACCTGCCCAAATTTGGCACACGCCCCCAGCTGGTTTTTTCCCCCGGCAGAATTGTTGTGGGTATGGACGGGGCTGTGGGAACATGGGGGAAATAGAATTTCCTCGTCGATGGAGCCCCACCCCCTATGTCTCCAAGGGAGGGGGGGGACCCAAAACATTTGGCTCCTATTTATCAACACACCCAAGAATCTTCTCGCCCCACCAACCCACCCCCCCCGAAGTTCCCCCCTCCCCCCCCCCCCCCCCTTTTTTTACCCCACCCCCCCCTCCCGGTTTCACCACTCATCCCATTTAGAGGAAGGCACTGTCGGGCCCGTCCCCAAAAAAAAAACAACTCCAGGGGGGCAGGACCCACGACCACCCCTCCCCCCAGGCACAATAGCGAAATTGAAATGAGGGCTTTCAGGCAGAGATGTTAAATGCCCCAACGACAAAAAAGTTGCCAATAATAGGGGAACAAAAAATAAAACAATAACTGCTTTCTTTGGAAAACAAAGAAAAAAGACAAAGAGAAAACAAAAAAAAAAAAAATTCACCAAAACAAAACAAAAAAGAAACACAGAACAAAAAAAAAAAGGGAAAGGGCAATGTGGCAAGGAATTTCAAAAACACAAACAAAAATTTCTTGACAATTTCGTACAACAAAACCCCAAGAAAAAAAATAAACCACAAACAAAATTATCAAGAAACATTACAAACAACAAAATGCAAAGTAAACAATCAAAGAAAGCAAAAAAACAATAAGAAGGACAAAAATCAAAAATTGAAGGGGAGTGGGCCCCGAATGGTCTAAATCGGGTGGGGGTGCCCAGTATTGGACTGCCAGGATGAGGAACAAAAAAACCAAACAGAAGAAAAAAACTAACACATCTCAGCACCGCCCCCTAACCAGTGCGCCCGACATCCGCCACCCCCCCCCGGCCTGCCGCTTACCGCCAGACCCTCCCACCCGCCCCCCCCCATCATACAGAGCAAAGTCGCAAAGCAGTCAATGACGCAGGTTGAACAACCCTTCCAGGGGCACGCACAGCACCAAAATCACACAATGGGAAGCCGGTCACCGAGGTCTGACCGCAGTCGAGGATTGGCGCCCCCAAACTTCGGCGGGTCCGTGGTGCTCGAAGTAGCGCGCGGATACCCCCCACCCCACAACTACCACACGAACAGTTGCAAACAGGATAAAGGCTAATTGCACCTGCCTGCGTGCCGATCGTAAATGAACACAACAAACCTCCAGCACCGGAACAGCCACCGGCCCCGGCTGCCCCTCCTGCCGGAACAGTCCCCCCTGCTCCCCCCGCCCGTTCGAATCCCCGCTCTCCGCCGCCCCTTAGCACCAGCCCGCGTTGATGAGCAAGTTTCCTGCCCCAATAATTCCCCCCGCCCCACACCCCCTCCAGCCCCCCTACCCCCGCGTGGTTCGTCCTTACTCTTACCCCCCACCCCCCGCACACGTCCACCCCCGTTTGGGGCACGCCTACCCCTCCGTCCCCTTCCATTTCCTTCCCCCGCTCTCCCCGCCACACCACCCCACCCCCCCCAGAACTTGAGAAAGGGTTGCATGGGGTAATGATACAATTTTCACTGTAGGGAAAAATACCACCAGCTCCTACCACTTGGACCCTTTATTGTTGGCTTTACTGCGTCCTCTCAAAACAGGCCTCTTCAATAACAAAACCAGGGGAGGGGGGGGCTCTCATTTTAATTCTGACCAATGGGGTTGTTTGCCCCCCCCTCTTTTCTGTGGCAATATTTCAACCAGCAGAAACCCCCAGAAAATAGACTATCCAGCCTATTAAAATTGGCTTTTACATTTTTTTTTATTTCCCCTCAATTTTTTCCAATTAACTCGAAAAAAAAAAGGGAACCCTATGAGGTAAGGTTACCTGTTTATCTATTTTTTAAGGCCCTAGGTTTACAGGATAGGGAAAAAAACAGGAAACTCCAGGAAACAGAAAAGGATATTAAAGGTGGAACCCAAAGGGCTAATGTGTAAAGGAGGGGGCATGAGCCCAGGATTGAGGGGGACCTAGGGGGGGGGGGGGCCCCAGTCTTGGGGACCCCCGGGGAGCCTGTATTTTTCCTCTAACCTCCTGCAACTGCCCCCTGCCCTTTGCTCATGGCGGGGGGTGAGGAGCCCTTAATGTGCTGCGAATAAGGGGGCAAAGGAGAGCCCTGGGGGGAGTTCGCAAGCAAATACCTCTTGGGCTCAGTTTTGCTGCTCCCCTCCATTGGGGGAACCCTGTTGAATCTTGGGGGTGGTACAATAAGCATTTCTCCTTCCTGGGTCCTTAGAAAATCTACCCAGGGCTTTCTCCTTCTCTTGGCCCCCCCCACTGGTTGGGCACTCCTTGAAAGGGGTATACCATAGAAAGTAACGGTAGGGGTTAAGCTTTAAGAGGCCCAGGAAGGTGTGGGGGGGGAACCCTGTTAACAAGCCAATTTTTGAGGAGGGAAGTAGGGTTTCTGGTTGTGGTTTCCCCTGAAACCTAAGCCCCCCACTTTTTCCTCTCTACCAGGGTCACTTCCCACAATGGAGCTGCTGGACGTGTCCTACCCACGGTGTGGGGTCTTTCAAAATACTAAACTTTAACTCCACTACTCCCAACACTTGGTCTAAAAATACAGGCACCATATTTTTTGATGAGGAAGCGGAAATGGAGGGGTCTCCCTACACATATTAATAAGTAGTTCCCAGCTGAGGTTATGTTTAGGTGGCTTAAAAATATGGGTTTAAAAATTAATGATGGAACTGCATTTCATTATAAAACCCAAACTAAATAGCTAAACCATTTTATTGAGGTCACTTTTTAGGGGGTTGCCAGGGGGGGACACTTTGTTGTTAAAAGCATTTTTAATTCTTTCCAAAAAACACACGTCCCCTCATCCCCCAACTTTTATTAGTAAAACCAAGTTAAAGGTCTCAGGAGCTCCAACCTTGGTTTAATTTCCCTAAACACTTTGGGGGGAATAATATATTAGTGCCACTATTGGGGGGAATTTATTGCCGGAGAGGTTGAAGGAAAAGGGGAAGTTTGGGCCAAACT
The DNA here is from genome assembly GCA_025583905.1 of Ia io. Taxonomy (NCBI): domain Eukaryota; kingdom Metazoa; phylum Chordata; class Mammalia; order Chiroptera; family Vespertilionidae; genus Ia; species Ia io. The sequence continues at coordinate 2,865 of JAJQQW010000368.1, read as the reverse complement.
GGTCAATTTAAAGGCTTAAAGTGGGTGGCCTAAGGGGCAGGGGATTATGTGAAAAAAAACACAAGGTTCTGTCTGGGGTTTTTAAATAACAAAATTAAAGGTTCCAGGCGGGGAGGGGGACCATTCCCTCTTGTAATTGCCAAAGCCAACAGGGGCCTTGCTCTGTTGGAAAACGCTGGCAAAATTACGGTTGGAAAATAACCAGGAAAGGTCCATTTCAGAGCGGGGGGGCTTATTTGCGTTTAATGGGGTAAAATTCTCTTTTCTTAGAGGGTAAAAAAAAGTAGAAAAAAAGTTCAAAACAATAAAACAAAAGGGCCCTAAAAAAAAAGTGTGGGGTAGATTATTAGGGATTGGGTTGTTTATAAAATACAGTATTCCCAACATTTCATGTTATCATGGTGGTTCCTAGGATAATTTCAGGTGATGCAAAGATAAAACTATTTTATATTTTTATTTTAAGTTGATAAGTATAACTAGCAACATTGCGACTTAATGGAGATTCACTGCTTACGATAAGGCTAATACATATGGGTGAGTTGATTTTAAAAAATTAAGTGAATAAGCATCAATACCATGTGCATTACTGTTCAGATGTTTCTCCACACTATCGGATATGTAACAGCAAATAATGTGGTTCCTATTTCAAAAACCGTTCACTTCTCACCAACCAGAGGGTCTCCTGGACCACAGAAACAGCCTCCTTCCAACGCCACTGGAACTTGCGGTCTATTCTTTCACTCGACACTAGACGGGAGCCAATTAAAACAAAGAGGATCCATGCCCCAGGCCAGGAACTTAGGGGTCCCCTGCCCACTCAGGAGGACAAGCCAAAAGACCAAACAATGTCCAGTATGAAACCTAATATCTGCCCTCAGTGGTATTATTCCATCACCACCCCCACCCAAACACCCGGCCACACACCCCAATCGCCCCCCCATATCATCACATTCTTTGTTAGTTTTGGAACAGGCTCGGGATGCGTCCCACCTCAAGGATCCTTGCTGTACCAGATAGCGTCATAGTGATTCGCCCATACTGTCAAAGACCATTGCTCACCAATGTCACCTTCTCAGGGGAGCATTCCCGCACCACGTTCCCTGAACACACATTCCCTCTCCTAACATTCCATTCTTCCCACCTCTCCGCTTTATTTTCTATCTTTGCACACTGACCTTACAAATTACTTTATACCTGATTATTTGTCTTATGGTCTGATCGACCTAACACTAGTCCCCCTGGAGCTCAGGTTTTTTGTGTTTGCTTACTGCAGGATTCCTAGCACCTAGAAACCGCCTGTCATACAATAGGAGCTTCAATAAGTATTTGCTGAGGATTGAACTTAAAGTTCCATTCATGCACATATGCGATGTGTGAGCAAGAGAGAGCGAGAGGGTCCATAGACATTCACCAAAGTCTCAGCAGGGTAGTCTTACCACCCATGGATCTTCCCAACTCTCCCATTTTGGGCCGAAGTTGTTGGCCCAAGTAGATTTACCTTCCCAAGGGGTCGTCTTAGGTAGTTGGGGCTATAGTTATTTCCCACAAGAATTAGTGAGTCGGGCCCTTGTTTATCACAAGTCCCTGTAAAGTGGGTTAGGATGAATCAAGTTCACCATGCCCATCCATTTGGAACTGTGTTAGAGGTGCCCCGACTCCCTCCTGTGATAGCTCAGTTCATAATCCGTGGCCATAGGCCTGGCATCTTCCAACCAAGAAGTAACATTTGCCCTTGTAAGTTTACTGTGTCATGCCTTTTATTCTTTCCAAGTAACGTGAATCTACCCTAGGGCAAAGAACCAATTTTCTTTTATAGGAACAGGCAATAAGATGATGTACACTTACCTCATGTTAGCCCTGGGTTCAAGTACCAACTCTGCCAACTATGGCTGTGCTGACCAGAGAGGTAATCCTTAACCTCTCTGTTTCCTTTCTCTTAAAAGAGTCTGACCTAGTAAGAATAACTTTTACATTATGTTGATGGGGGATTTGATTGTGATAGTGCACGGTAGTGTTTGGTTACAGGATGGATAATGAGCATGGAGTTGGTGAAGTGAGGGATTTCAATTCATCCACGCAAAAATTACTTATGTGTGATCACTTATGGACAGGGACTGTGCTAGTGACTGGGGTGGGGGGAACAGGTCTGGTGCTGTATTATGTGTAGTTAGCTTCTTTGAGGGAACAGACCAGAATGGCATCAATGGCTGCTTCTTCTTGTACTCACTTCCTCAGTGCTGTGTGGGTGGCCTGTGCCTGGAGAGGTTCAGCATCTCTCGGGGATTGCTTTCTAGAAGCTAGAGAGAGAATGACTAGGGAGTTGTTATGGTATGCAATCATGAGAGGCACTGTAAGGGGAGGAAAGCAAAGGATGCTGCTTTGGGGGGGCGGGGGGCTGGAATAGGGGGAAGCCGGTGCGGATTTGCATCTGAGGGGTTAGAGTTAACCTTCTTTTGTGATTAGTTTGTTCAGTACTTGCTACAGGCAACTGAAGAGCAGCAGATGGGACCATCCTTACTCTCCTACACCCAGGAAATTGGAGCTTGTTCTCTAGGAGGGTGGCTATTAAGCTGTAGGTCAGAGGCCCTGCCTTCTGGGCCCCTGTGCACACACCCTCTTAGTGGTCATAATGCAGCCCGTGCTAGGCTGGATGGGCCCTGGGATCCAAGGACCTTAGACTGGACTGTCACTACTTCTTCGCTCCTGATTTGACTATCTCCCTAAGAAGCAGTCTTCCTGTAAGTGCTGTTACTAATTTTGGTAACCACTCTCCTGCATGAATTCCTGTTTCATTTCCACAGAGGAGTACACCCCAAGGCTTCGGAGCTGAGATAGGTGAGGTAGGCTACTGTACTGAACTTAGGC
>JAJQQW010000795.1:27500-34746 GCA_025583905.1 Ia io | reverse complement strand
AGTCACAAGATCATGCTAATTATGCTAAGAGGGCTGTGTGCCCTCTAAGCTGGGACTTGTTTGCGCTTTGCCAGCCAGGTCAGTCATGGGGGCTTAACCACTATAACCAATCCCTACACACCATTGATCTGGTTGCCTGCCTCCCAACATGTGCTCTATCTACACCTACCAGAGCCAGGGGTCAAACTGCAAGGAGGTGGTAGGTGCCCTTCTTTATTTTTGGTTTTTGGGCCCAGGAATCGAACCTGAGACCCTATTGGTTCCCATGGCTGACCTCTATGCTTTAAGCCAGTGATTGACAAAAAATCATTAGTCAGCAGAGCCAAATTATCAACAGTACAACGAATTGAAATTTCTTTTGAGAGCCCAAATTTTTTAAACTTAAACTTCTTCTAAACACCACTTCTCTACAAAATGACTCGCCCAGGCCTTCGGTTGTTTTGTGGGAAGAGACCCACTCAAGGGGCAAGAGCCGTGCGCATGTGGCTCGTGAGGCACAGTTTGCCAACTACTGCCATTTAAGCCTAAAAACGGCCAAGGGCAATTGCAGAGCTTTTTTTTTTCTGTTATATTTTTGCTTTTTTATAAATAGTGATTGTTTTTTCCCCTCTGGTGCCTCTACCAAAATTTGTTTTCCTTCTAAGAGGGGACCAGATGAAATTTAGTACAGTATTGACATTTTTAAATTGTGCAATATACATACAAAAGTATAACATAAAAAATTCTTATTTTAAATAATAAGGAAAAATATTTGCTGCATTGTATTACTCATTTAAGACTAGAACATTACTAAAATCTTCAAAACCCCCACTGTATCCTTCCCCAATAGCATCTCCTTTTCTTCCCCCACAAGTAGTATAACACCTTAAACATTGTGTTTTCATTTTTTGCTTTAAATTTTTTAAATGCATATTTGTATTCCTAAAAATATAAAACATAGTTTCCTTTTGCATACTTTTTTTAATTTTATTGAAAAACGGTATCACTCCGCTATATTCCTCCGTGGCATGGTTTTTGGTTTAATGATTCTATTTGTAGATTGCTATCCAGAATACATTTTCACTGATGCATAGTTGTTCCTTAATCTGATAATCCCATATATTGAATTATGCATTTATCCACCTTAATAGTGGTTAGTGTTGTTCCAGTTTTTTTGCTATACCAACTGATAAAAATTCTTGCCTATGTTTCCTGAACTTATCTCCAAGATTCATATTTAGGGTTGGGTTGCTGGGGTTTTGCGGTATTACTGTGTTACTTTTATGGTTTGTTATTGACACTGATGTGAATTTCTCCCATGATTCTTGGGTAGATTCTTTACGTGTTGTTTGCATTGTCACAAGGAGGGATAGCCTCATGTTTGGCTTCTTTTCACCCTGTTGTCTAGTCTTTTTTGTACCAGTACTTCAGTAGGCATGACTCTTTCTTCATTGCCAAAATTGACATTCTTTATACTGATCGGTGCATTAAACTCCTTCGAGTGTTTAATTGGATAGAGTTCTTCACAGGGAACTCATGATGTGTCCAAAGGAAAAAAAAAAGCATTGTCTCTGATATTATAGATGGGATATTTCTGGAGTTTGTAAGATGTATATAAAAAATTCTAAAAACTTTTAAAGCTGAAAACAAAAAAAACAAAAGAATGCATTGATTGGGATAACTATAGCATTTCCAAACCAAGTATCCTACCTGCTTGTAGCCCTGGACAAGTCATTCAATTTTCTGAAAATATTTTCTCTTGTTTAAATAAAATGGTGATAACAACATTTGCCCCTACCTACAGATAAATATATTGTGATGATTAAAATTAGGACAGTGGCTATCAAAGCACTCAGAAAAGAAAATTTTCCATCATGATTCAAAAAATAAAGTGTTATTTAACATTCCATGGACTCATCTTTAATTGGCTCTCTGATACCTTATATTTCATAATTAACAAGGTATACCATTATAGGTATCTACTGTGCTACATACTTGCTGTGCACTTAGAAACACATAGCTGTTCTCAAGCTCACTTTACTAGGAAAATGGGAGCCAAGAAGAATAATTAGAACAGGGTAGTGGTATGTGTCATTCTAATCCTCTGATTTGTTGCTAGTTAGAGCAGGGAAACTGAAAATGTACACATTACCTGAGATGTCATACAAACTATAGCCATTTGTGGAGTAACAGGCTTGATTATATAGCCAATAAATGTTCTATTCCACTGATAAATGTCATTTTACCCTTATTGTCCTGTAGCATTCTGCAACTAAATTAAGAATGTATTCATTTCTAGAAAATTCTCTTTGCGAAATGTACATTAAGAGCACAGACATAATTTTTTACATATATTTTTTATGGATTTCAGAGAGGAAGGGAGAGGGAGAGAGAGAGAGAGAAACATCATGATGGGCATGCCCTCCTGCATGCCCCCTACAGGGCCATGTGCCCTCTAAGGGAGTCCCCCCCCCTCTAACCGGACGACCTCTCATTACATGGGAGACATTCAACCAACTGAGTCACACTGGACCAGGGCTCTCTGCTAAATTTTCAAGCATAATTTCTTCTTGTCCAGCTGTAGTGCTTTTTTGTATTTTTTAGAGTAGTAGCTGGGTCAACATTAAACAAACATATATACCTCCTTATTTAAGTTTATTCCTAGGTATCTTAATTTTTTTGGTACGATGGTAAATAGGATTGTTTTTATAATCTCTCTTTCTGTAAGTTTCACTTTTGCCGTGTATAAAAATGCCATAGATTTCTTGGCATTAATTTTGTATCACTGCCTACATTGCCAAATTCATTTTATTTTAAGCTCTAGTAATTTTTTGATGGAGTCTTTAGGCGTTTTCTATGATACAGTTCATGTCATCTGTGAATAATGACAGTTTTACTTTTCCAATTTGGATACCTTTATTTCTTCTTCTTGTCTAATTGCTATGGCCTATTGCATTTCCCAGTACTATGTCAAACAGGAGTGGAGATGAGAAATGGGCATCCCTATGTCTTTTCCTCATGTTTGCTATAGGGTTGAAATGGTTTAGTTTTTGCCCATTGAGTATGATGCTGGCTGTTAGGTTTGTTCATATAAGGCTTTTATTATGTTGACGTATGTTCCCTCTATTCCCATTTTTTGAGGGTTTTTTTTTTTAATCAAGAAAGGGTGCTTGGTTTTGTTCAAATGCTTTTTCTGCATCAATTGATATGACTGTGATTTTGTATCCTCTCAATTTGTTTATGTGATGATATCACGTTTATTGAGTTGCGCGCATTGATGGTACATCCTTGCATCCCCTGGAGATAAATCCTACTTGGCATCATGGTGTATGATTTTTGATGTACTGCTGGATCCCCTGATTTGCTAGAATTTTGTTGAGGTTTTGGCCATCTATGTTCATGAGGGATTTGGCCTGACTAATTCTCTTTGCATTGTGTTTGTCTTTATTTTGGTTTGGGGATTTAGGGTAATGTGGCTTCATAGAAAGAGTTGGGAAGTGTTCCTTCCTCTTGAATTTTTTGAGAAATAGTCTGAGGAGAATAGGTTTTAGTTCTTCTTTGAATGTTTGCGTAAACTCCCCTGTGAAGCCTTCTGGCCCTGGGCTTTTGTTTGCTGGAAGCCTTTTTGATGACTTCTTCAATTTCCTCCATAGTTATCTGCCTATTGAGGATCTTTAGATTCTTCCTGAATGGAACTTTTGGAAGGTTTGTATTTTTCTAGGAATATGTCCATTTCCTCTTAGGTTGTCTAGTTTGTTGGAATAGGAGTTGTTAATAGTATTATTTTAACAATCCTTTGTAAGTTTCTGGTGGGGTTCTGTTGTTATTTTGCACTCTTTCATTTCTGATTTTGTTTATTTTTATTTTGGTCCTCTCTCTTTGCTATTGGTTGAGCCTGGCTAGTGGTTCATCAATCTCTGTTTATCCTTTCAAAGAACGAGCTCTTGGTTTCATTGATCTTTTGTATTATTTTGTTGGCTCTTGTCCATTTATTTCTGCTCCTGATTTTATTATATCCTTCTTCTGCCCTCACTCTGGGCTTTTCTTGTTGCTCTCTTTCTAATTCTTAAGTTGTAGAGTTAGATGATTTATTACATTTTTTCTTGTGTTTTTTTGTTTTGTTTTGTTTTGTTTTGCTTTTGTCTTTATTTTGTTTTGAGGTAGGCCTGTAGAGCTATAAATTCCCTTTTCAGGACTGCTCTTTCACTGTGTCCCAAAGATTGTGGAATTGTGTGGAGAGCATTATGCTAAGCAGAAATAGCCAGTAGAGAAAGGTTAAATATCACATGATCGCACTCATTTGTGGCTTATAATCAACAACATAAACTGATGAACAAAAACAGATCCGAAACAGAGAAGAAGCACGGTCAGGACTGTAAACTTCAGAGGGAAGGTAGGGGAGGGTGGGGGCTAAGGGGGAGAGATCAATTAAAGGACTTGTATGCATGACATTAAAGCTCCTAACCATATGGACATAGACACCAGGGGTGTTGAGGGCATGAGTGGGGGGAGGGGGCTGCAATGGGGGGGATAAGGACACATATGTAATACCTTAATCAATAAATTTAAAATATCCTATATAATGGAAAGACTAATTTGCCAAATTGTCCCCTCTGCGGAGTTCAACCAACAGGGAGTGGGACCGCTTGCACTATGATGTGTGTGGAATGAAGGAAGGCCCCGGCTGGCAGCCAGCAGCCGCGGGGGGAAGGAAGGCCCCAGTTTGGCCCTGACACGGCCAGGCCTAGGGACCCTACCTGTGCCACGACTTTCGTGCCCGGGGCCTCTAGTACCTATATATATGAAAGAAACATTAGGCAGCTTTCTAGAGGTTACTGCAGTGCACCATTCATCCATCTGCTCCAGCACACCTCTCTGGTATTAGTTACTTCATGCTTACTTTGTGCCTGCATGAGCTCAGAAGAAATGTTTAGTTATGGCCCCACTCCTCTACTTCTGGAAGTTAAAATCTAGTATAGGGGAATGAATCTGGTTGTTTCTAGTGAAGCTTACCAAAGAGGAAAACATTTATCTGGCAAAATACATTGAGGTTCATTATTTTATATGAACAACCAGGGGGCTTTTTTGCTTATGAACTGGATAAGTTTTAAAGTCACAGGCCATGAGCAGTTAGGATCTCACTGATTAGATCTCTGTTAGAAAGTGATCCATTCTTTAAATATAGATCCCCAACTTAAATTAAGAAGGAAAGCTGAGTCATTTGAATAGCAAAGTGAAAAGATTTACAAAACTTTCTTCTTTAAAGAAAAAGTGTAAGGGAATTATTTAGCTGAATCTGTAAAATTATAAAGGCCAATCAGATTAGGTGTAAAACAAAAAATAAAATAATTTTATTACTACATTTATAATTTATTGGGTACATTCTTAAACATAAGTATGTTTTGTTGTATTTAGTCGGAAATATAATTTAATTAATTTCATGTTTTTATTTTTTCCTGTCTTAATTGATCTTAAATAACTGTTTAGAAAATTTTGAACTGAGAACAGATTTCTGTCTTTACGGAGTTAGTTTTCTTTTTTAAACAACAGTACAAGTATATATTTACATTATTTGACTTTACTTAGAGAAAAAAAAACCTTACTTAGAAAAATACAACTTGGTTGTAGTAGTACCATGTGGTGTAAACAACATGACTATTTTACTTTCTATGAATGAGCAGGTATATATTTATTACTGGAGTTCCAGCTATAAAATTCCAGTTAAGGGGTTTAAATATACCTAGGAGATTATTTAAAAATAAATTTGTTTCTTTCAAATAGAGGTACCAGCTCTTGAGTCTCTATGACATTTGGGACATGGAAATATAAAATATTAAACTTTTTTACCTAGTAAACTGAAATAACTCAGTAAAGGTAAATAAATACAAAGCCAGGAAAAAAAATATACTGTACAAAATCAAACCCCTAAGAGGGACAAAACAGTCTACTGTTCTCTACTATGAGAGCTTTATCAGCAGTAGTAATTACACTGCGAGGGGCCAGTGCTAGTACTCAAAAATGTAAACAAGTATGGACTTTGATTTATATTAAAGAAATTTGCAGCATGGTGTGTATTTCTTTATGTGATTCAAAACAGCTAAATGGATTGTTTCAGTGCACCGTAGGAGGCCCAAGCCAAAGGAGTTCTTTAGGGTTTTTCAGAACAGAAATTGGCATTGGATTTGTTTATTTGATGTGTTAAATTCTTTTTAGACTTCTTTATTACCCAAAAACACATCTCTTAAGTGAATATATCGCAGAGACAGTGGGATAATAATACCTTGTGTGCTTCAAACTATATTGGCGGGTATAGTTTTTCTGTCTAATCTGCATAAGTTTTTAATGCGAATGTTTGCCCTTATGATATTTCTTGCCAGAGTTTTTAATAGTTCAATATATAAATGGCTTCGTTTAAAGATGTACTACTTGGCTGGAATAGGCCCCAAAATTAACAGAGAGGAAAATGGCTTCGGTGACAGCCTTCTCTTATAAACTGTATTTTTTTTCCTCCTCAGCCGTATGCTCAATTTTTGTAATGTATTACTAGGCAAATTTTGTATTTCTATCCTCGTAAGCTTTCACTTTGATAAGAAGTGTTTTGGAAGCTAAAAATATTTATCTGTTTGATCTCATGCTAAATTTTAAATGCCCACAACACAAGTTTTGGTATTCCAAAATTGCTAACTGTTGGAACTTATACTTAAAAAAATGTATCAGTCTCTATTCCTTTTAATTAAACAACTTGACAGAGTCCCTTGTATGGCTACTATTTGCGAAATTCATCTCGATTTGATACTCAAATTACATGGGGTTTCATTCCTACCAACTTCCTGTAATTCTATTACTTTTTGTTATCCTTTTTATTGTGTTTTTATTTTTGTCTTTTATCTATTTAATTCCTGGTTTATAAACAGAAAGAATAAATTTGAATTCTTACAAAAAAAAGATCAGTTTAAATATACCACAAAAAATAGATTTTAAAAAAGAATAGCTTTATTAATAAAAAATAAAAATTAAACAAAAAAAAACCCCCATTATAATCAAAACTATTATATTTATTTAAAATTAAATAACTACTTAAATATATCTTAAAAAAATTAATTTAATGAAACTTGAACCCCCTTAAATATCTAACTTCAGGGCGTATATTAAAATAAAAAAATTAAATATAAAAATTTCTAATTAAAGGAGCTACTGGCTATTTTGGTAAATTTAGGGGCACTTTATCTTGTATTTTATTATTTTTTCCTTATTAGTTACATTTCTT
>JAJQQW010000795.1:7500-20000 GCA_025583905.1 Ia io | reverse complement strand
AAAAAAAAAAAAAAAAAAAAAAAAAAAAAAAAAAAAAAAAAAAAAAAAAAAAAAAAAAAAAAAAAAAAAAAAAAAAAAAAAAAAAAAAAAAAAAAAAAAAAAAAAAAAAAAAAAAAAAAAAAAAAAAAAAAAAAAAAAAAAAAAAAAAAAAAAAAAAAAAAAAAAAAAAAAAAAAAAAAAAAAAAAAAAAAAAAAAAAAAAAAAAAAAAAAAAAAAAAAAAAAAAAAAAAAAAAAAAAAAAAAAAAAAAAAAAAAAAAAAAAAAAAAAAAAAAAAAAAAAAAAAAAAAAAAAAAAAAAAAAAAAAAAAAAAAAAAAAAAAAAAAAAAAAAAAAAAAAAAAAAAAAAAAAAAAAAAAAAAAAAAAAAAAAAAAAAAAAAAAAAAAAAAAAAAAAAAAAAAAAAAAAAAAAAAAAAAAAAAAAAAAAAAAAAAAAAAAAAAAAAAAAAAAAAAAAAAAAAAAAAAAAAAAAAAAAAAAAAAAAAAAAAAAAAAAAAAAAAAAAAAAAAAAAAAAAAAAAAAAAAAAAAAAAAAAAAAAAAAAAAAAAAAAAAAAAAAAAAAAAAAAAAAAAAAAAAAAAAAAAAAAAAAAAAAAAAAAAAAAAAAAAAAAAAAAAAAAAAAAAAAAAAAAAAAAAAAAAAAAAAAAAAAAAAAAAAAAAAAAAAAAAAAAAAAAAAAAAAAAAAAAAAAAAAAAAAAAAAAAAAAAAAAAAAAAAAAAAAAAAAAAAAAAAAAAAAAAAAAAAAAAAAAAAAAAAAAAAAAAAAAAAAAAAAAAAAAAAAAAAAAAAAAAAAAAAAAAAAAAAAAAAAAAAAAAAAAAAAAAAAAAAAAAAAAAAAAAAAAAAAAAAAAAAAAAAAAAAAAAAAAAAAAAAAAAAAAAAAAAAAAAAAAAAAAAAAAAAAAAAAAAAAAAAAAAAAAAAAAAAAAAAAAAAAAAAAAAAAAAAAAAAAAAAAAAAAAAAAAAAAAAAAAAAAAAAAAAAAAAAAAAAAAAAAAAAAAAAAAAAAAAAAAAAAAAAAAAAAAAAAAAAAAAAAAAAAAAAAAAAAAAAAAAAAAAAAAAAAAAAAAAAAAAAAAAAAAAAAAAAAAAAAAAAAAAAAAAAAAAAAAAAAAAAAAAAAAAAAAAAAAAAAAAAAAAAAAAAAAAAAAAAAAAAAAAAAAAAAAAAAAAAAAAAAAAAAAAAAAAAAAAAAAAAAAAAAAAAAAAAAAAAAAAAAAAAAAAAAAAAAAAAAAAAAAAAAAAAAAAAAAAAAAAAAAAAAAAAAAAAAAAAAAAAAAAAAAAAAAAAAAAAAAAAAAAAAAAAAAAAAAAAAAAAAAAAAAAAAAAAAAAAAAAAAAAAAAAAAAAAAAAAAAAAAAAAAAAAAAAAAAAATAAAAAAAAAAAAAAAAAAAAAAAAAAAAAAAAAAAAAAAAAAAAAAAAAAAAAAAAAAAAAAAAAAAAAAAAAAAAAAAAAAAAAAAAAAAAAAAAAAAAAAAAAAAAAAAAAAAAAAAAAAAAAAAAAAAAAAAAAAAAAAAAAAAAAAAAAAAAAAAAAAAAAAAAAAAAAAAAAAAAAAAAAAAAAAAAAAAAAAAAAAAAAAAAAAAAAAAAAAAAAAAAAAAAAAAAAAAAAAAAAAAAAAAAAAAAAAAAAAAAAAAAAAAAAAAAAAAAAAAAAAAAAAAAAAAAAAAAAAAAAAAAAAAAAAAAAAAAAAAAAAAAAAAAAAAAAAAAAAAAAAAAAAAAAAAAAAAAAAAAAAAAAAAAAAAAAAAAAAAAAAAAAAAAAAAAAAAAAAAAAAAAAAAAAAAAAAAAAAAAAAAAAAAAAAAAAAAAAAAAAAAAAAAAAAAAAAAAAAAAAAAATAAAAAAAAAAAAAAAAAAAAAAAAAAAAAAAAAAAAAAAAAAAAAAAAAAAAAAAAAAAAAAAAAAAAAAAAAAAAAAAAAAAAAAAAAAAAAAAAAAAAAAAAAAAAAAAAAAAAAAAAAAAAAAAAAAAAAAAAAAAAAAAAAAAAAAAAAAAAAAAAAAAAAAAAAAAAAAAAAAAAAAAAAAAAAAAAAAAAAAAAAAAAAAAAAAAAAAAAAAAAAAAAAAAAAAAAAAAAAAAAAAAAAAAAAAAAAAAAAAAAAAAAAAAAAAAAAAAAAAAAAAAAAAAAAAAAAAAAAAAAAAAAAAAAAAAAAAAAAAAAAAAAAAAAAAAAAAAAAAAAAAAAAAAAAAAAAAAAAAAAAAAAAAAAAAAAAAAAAAAAAAAAAAAAAAAAAAAAAAAAAAAAAAAAAAAAAAAAAAAAAAAAAAAAAAAAAAAAAAAAAAAAAAAAAAAAAAAAAAAAAAAAAAAAAAAAAAAAAAAAAAAAAAAAAAAAAAAAAAAAAAAAAAAAAAAAAAAAAAAAAAAAAAAAAAAAAAAAAAAAAAAAAAAAAAAAAAAAAAAAAAAAAAAAAAAAAAAAAAAAAAAAAAAAAAAAAAAAAAAAAAAAAAAAAAAAAAAAAAAAAAAAAAAAAAAAAAAAAAAAAAAAAAAAAAAAAAAAAAAAAAAAAAAAAAAAAAAAAAAAAAAAAAAAAAAAAAAAAAAAAAAAAAAAAAAAAAAAAAAAAAAAAAAAAAAAAAAAAAAAAAAAAAAAAAAAAAAAAAAAAAAAAAAAAAAAAAAAAAAAAAAAAAAAAAAAAAAAAAAAAAAAAAAAAAAAAAAAAAAAAAAAAAAAAAAAAAAAAAAAAAAAAAAAAAAAAAAAAAAAAAAAAAAAAAAAAAAAAAAAAAAAAAAAAAAAAAAAAAAAAAAAAAAAAAAAAAAAAAAAAAAAAAAAAAAAAAAAAAAAAAAAAAAAAAAAAAAAAAAAAAAAAAAAAAAAAAAAAAAAAAAAAAAAAAAAAAAAAAAAAAAAAAAAAAAAAAAAAAAAAAAAAAAAAAAAAAAAAAAAAAAAAAAAAAAAAAAAAAAAAAAAAAAAAAAAAAAAAAAAAAAAAAAAAAAAAAAAAAAAAAAAAAAAAAAAAAAAAAAAAAAAAAAAAAAAAAAAAAAAAAAAAAAAAAAAAAAAAAAAAAAAAAAAAAAAAAAAAAAAAAAAAAAAAAAAAAAAAAAAAAAAAAAAAAAAAAAAAAAAAAAAAAAAAAAAAAAAAAAAAAAAAAAAAAAAAAAAAAAAAAAAAAAAAAAAAAAAAAAAAAAAAAAAAAAAAAAAAAAAAAAAAAAAAAAAAAAAAAAAAAAAAAAAAAAAAAAAAAAAAAAAAAAAAAAAAAAAAAAAAAAAAAAAAAAAAAAAAAAAAAAAAAAAAAAAAAAAAAAAAAAAAAAAAAAAAAAAAAAAAAAAAAAAAAAAAAAAAAAAAAAAAAAAAAAAAAAAAAAAAAAAAAAAAAAAAAAAAAAAAAAAAAAAAAAAAAAAAAAAAAAAAAAAAAAAAAAAAAAAAAAAAAAAAAAAAAAAAAAAAAAAAAAAAAAAAAAAAAAAAAAAAAAAAAAAAAAAAAAAAAAAAAAAAAAAAAAAAAAAAAAAAAAAAAAAAAAAAAAAAAAAAAAAAAAAAAAAAAAAAAAAAAAAAAAAAAAAAAAAAAAAAAAAAAAAAAAAAAAAAAAAAAAAAAAAAAAAAAAAAAAAAAAAAAAAAAAAAAAAAAAAAAAAAAAAAAAAAAAAAAAAAAAAAAAAAAAAAAAAAAAAAAAAAAAAAAAAAAAAAAAAAAAAAAAAAAAAAAAAAAAAAAAAAAAAAAAAAAAAAAAAAAAAAAAAAAAAAAAAAAAAAAAAAAAAAAAAAAAAAAAAAAAAAAAAAAAAAAAAAAAAAAAAAAAAAAAAAAAAAAAAAAAAAAAAAAAAAAAAAAAAAAAAAAAAAAAAAAAAAAAAAAAAAAAAAAAAAAAAAAAAAAAAAAAAAAAAAAAAAAAAAAAAAAAAAAAAAAAAAAAAAAAAAAAAAAAAAAAAAAAAAAAAAAAAAAAAAAAAAAAAAAAAAAAAAAAAAAAAAAAAAAAAAAAAAAAAAAAAAAAAAAAAAAAAAAAAAAAAAAAAAAAAAAAAAAAAAAAAAAAAAAAAAAAAAAAAAAAAAAAAAAAAAAAAAAAAAAAAAAAAAAAAAAAAAAAAAAAAAAAAAAAAAAAAAAAAAAAAAAAAAAAAAAAAAAAAAAAAAAAAAAAAAAAAAAAAAAAAAAAAAAAAAAAAAAAAAAAAAAAAAAAAAAAAAAAAAAAAAAAAAAAAAAAAAAAAAAAAAAAAAAAAAAAAAAAAAAAAAAAAAAAAAAAAAAAAAAAAAAAAAAAAAAAAAAAAAAAAAAAAAAAAAAAAAAAAAAAAAAAAAAAAAAAAAAAAAAAAAAAAAAAAAAAAAAAAAAAAAAAAAAAAAAAAAAAAAAAAAAAAAAAAAAAAAAAAAAAAAAAAAAAAAAAAAAAAAAAAAAAAAAAAAAAAAAAAAAAAAAAAAAAAAAAAAAAAAAAAAAAAAAAAAAAAAAAAAAAAAAAAAAAAAAAAAAAAAAAAAAAAAAAAAAAAAAAAAAAAAAAAAAAAAAAAAAAAAAAAAAAAAAAAAAAAAAAAAAAAAAAAAAAAAAAAAAAAAAAAAAAAAAAAAAAAAAAAAAAAAAAAAAAAAAAAAAAAAAAAAAAAAAAAAAAAAAAAAAAAAAAAAAAAAAAAAAAAAAAAAAAAAAAAAAAAAAAAAAAAAAAAAAAAAAAAAAAAAAAAAAAAAAAAAAAAAAAAAAAAAAAAAAAAAAAAAAAAAAAAAAAAAAAAAAAAAAAAAAAAAAAAAAAAAAAAAAAAAAAAAAAAAAAAAAAAAAAAAAAAAAAAAAAAAAAAAAAAAAAAAAAAAAAAAAAAAAAAAAAAAAAAAAAAAAAAAAAAAAAAAAAAAAAAAAAAAAAAAAAAAAAAAAAAAAAAAAAAAAAAAAAAAAAAAAAAAAAAAAAAAAAAAAAAAAAAAAAAAAAAAAAAAAAAAAAAAAAAAAAAAAAAAAAAAAAAAAAAAAAAAAAAAAAAAAAAAAAAAAAAAAAAAAAAAAAAAAAAAAAAAAAAAAAAAAAAAAAAAAAAAAAAAAAAAAAAAAAAAAAAAAAAAAAAAAAAAAAAAAAAAAAAAAAAAAAAAAAAAAAAAAAAAAAAAAAAAAAAAAAAAAAAAAAAAAAAAAAAAAAAAAAAAAAAAAAAAAAAAAAAAAAAAAAAAAAAAAAAAAAAAAAAAAAAAAAAAAAAAAAAAAAAAAAAAAAAAAAAAAAAAAAAAAAAAAAAAAAAAAAAAAAAAAAAAAAAAAAAAAAAAAAAAAAAAAAAAAAAAAAAAAAAAAAAAAAAAAAAAAAAAAAAAAAAAAAAAAAAAAAAAAAAAAAAAAAAAAAAAAAAAAAAAAAAAAAAAAAAAAAAAAAAAAAAAAAAAAAAAAAAAAAAAAAAAAAAAAAAAAAAAAAAAAAAAAAAAAAAAAAAAAAAAAAAAAAAAAAAAAAAAAAAAAAAAAAAAAAAAAAAAAAAAAAAAAAAAAAAAAAAAAAAAAAAAAAAAAAAAAAAAAAAAAAAAAAAAAAAAAAAAAAAAAAAAAAAAAAAAAAAAAAAAAAAAAAAAAAAAAAAAAAAAAAAAAAAAAAAAAAAAAAAAAAAAAAAAAAAAAAAAAAAAAAAAAAAAAAAAAAAAAAAAAAAAAAAAAAAAAAAAAAAAAAAAAAAAAAAAAAAAAAAAAAAAAAAAAAAAAAAAAAAAAAAAAAAAAAAAAAAAAAAAAAAAAAAAAAAAAAAAAAAAAAAAAAAAAAAAAAAAAAAAAAAAAAAAAAAAAAAAAAAAAAAAAAAAAAAAAAAAAAAAAAAAAAAAAAAAAAAAAAAAAAAAAAAAAAAAAAAAAAAAAAAAAAAAAAAAAAAAAAAAAAAAAAAAAAAAAAAAAAAAAAAAAAAAAAAAAAAAAAAAAAAAAAAAAAAAAAAAAAAAAAAAAAAAAAAAAAAAAAAAAAAAAAAAAAAAAAAAAAAAAAAAAAAAAAAAAAAAAAAAAAAAAAAAAAAAAAAAAAAAAAAAAAAAAAAAAAAAAAAAAAAAAAAAAAAAAAAAAAAAAAAAAAAAAAAAAAAAAAAAAAAAAAAAAAAAAAAAAAAAAAAAAAAAAAAAAAAAAAAAAAAAAAAAAAAAAAAAAAAAAAAAAAAAAAAAAAAAAAAAAAAAAAAAAAAAAAAAAAAAAAAAAAAAAAAAAAAAAAAAAAAAAAAAAAAAAAAAAAAAAAAAAAAAAAAAAAAAAAAAAAAAAAAAAAAAAAAAAAAAAAAAAAAAAAAAAAAAAAAAAAAAAAAAAAAAAAAAAAAAAAAAAAAAAAAAAAAAAAAAAAAAAAAAAAAAAAAAAAAAAAAAAAAAAAAAAAAAAAAAAAAAAAAAAAAAAAAAAAAAAAAAAAAAAAAAAAAAAAAAAAAAAAAAAAAAAAAAAAAAAAAAAAAAAAAAAAAAAAAAAAAAAAAAAAAAAAAAAAAAAAAAAAAAAAAAAAAAAAAAAAAAAAAAAAAAAAAAAAAAAAAAAAAAAAAAAAAAAAAAAAAAAAAAAAAAAAAAAAAAAAAAAAAAAAAAAAAAAAAAAAAAAAAAAAAAAAAAAAAAAAAAAAAAAAAAAAAAAAAAAAAAAAAAAAAAAAAAAAAAAAAAAAAAAAAAAAAAAAAAAAAAAAAAAAAAAAAAAAAAAAAAAAAAAAAAAAAAAAAAAAAAAAAAAAAAAAAAAAAAAAAAAAAAAAAAAAAAAAAAAAAAAAAAAAAAAAAAAAAAAAAAAAAAAAAAAAAAAAAAAAAAAAAAAAAAAAAAAAAAAAAAAAAAAAAAAAAAAAAAAAAAAAAAAAAAAAAAAAAAAAAAAAAAAAAAAAAAAAAAAAAAAAAAAAAAAAAAAAAAAAAAAAAAAAAAAAAAAAAAAAAAAAAAAAAAAAAAAAAAAAAAAAAAAAAAAAAAAAAAAAAAAAAAAAAAAAAAAAAAAAAAAAAAAAAAAAAAAAAAAAAAAAAAAAAAAAAAAAAAAAAAAAAAAAAAAAAAAAAAAAAAAAAAAAAAAAAAAAAAAAAAAAAAAAAAAAAAAAAAAAAAAAAAAAAAAAAAAAAAAAAAAAAAAAAAAAAAAAAAAAAAAAAAAAAAAAAAAAAAAAAAAAAAAAAAAAAAAAAAAAAAAAAAAAAAAAAAAAAAAAAAAAAAAAAAAAAAAAAAAAAAAAAAAAAAAAAAAAAAAAAAAAAAAAAAAAAAAAAAAAAAAAAAAAAAAAAAAAAAAAAAAAAAAAAAAAAAAAAAAAAAAAAAAAAAAAAAAAAAAAAAAAAAAAAAAAAAAAAAAAAAAAAAAAAAAAAAAAAAAAAAAAAAAAAAAAAAAAAAAAAAAAAAAAAAAAAAAAAAAAAAAAAAAAAAAAAAAAAAAAAAAAAAAAAAAAAAAAAAAAAAAAAAAAAAAAAAAAAAAAAAAAAAAAAAAAAAAAAAAAAAAAAAAAAAAAAAAAAAAAAAAAAAAAAAAAAAAAAAAAAAAAAAAAAAAAAAAAAAAAAAAAAAAAAAAAAAAAAAAAAAAAAAAAAAAAAAAAAAAAAAAAAAAAAAAAAAAAAAAAAAAAAAAAAAAAAAAAAAAAAAAAAAAAAAAAAAAAAAAAAAAAAAAAAAAAAAAAAAAAAAAAAAAAAAAAAAAAAAAAAAAAAAAAAAAAAAAAAAAAAAAAAAAAAAAAAAAAAAAAAAAAAAAAAAAAAAAAAAAAAAAAAAAAAAAAAAAAAAAAAAAAAAAAAAAAAAAAAAAAAAAAAAAAAAAAAAAAAAAAAAAAAAAAAAAAAAAAAAAAAAAAAAAAAAAAAAAAAAAAAAAAAAAAAAAAAAAAAAAAAAAAAAAAAAAAAAAAAAAAAAAAAAAAAAAAAAAAAAAAAAAAAAAAAAAAAAAAAAAAAAAAAAAAAAAAAAAAAAAAAAAAAAAAAAAAAAAAAAAAAAAAAAAAAAAAAAAAAAAAAAAAAAAAAAAAAAAAAAAAAAAAAAAAAAAAAAAAAAAAAAAAAAAAAAAAAAAAAAAAAAAAAAAAAAAAAAAAAAAAAAAAAAAAAAAAAAAAAAAAAAAAAAAAAAAAAAAAAAAAAAAAAAAAAAAAAAAAAAAAAAAAAAAAAAAAAAAAAAAAAAAAAAAAAAAAAAAAAAAAAAAAAAAAAAAAAAAAAAAAAAAAAAAAAAAAAAAAAAAAAAAAAAAAAAAAAAAAAAAAAAAAAAAAAAAAAAAAAAAAAAAAAAAAAAAAAAAAAAAAAAAAAAAAAAAAAAAAAAAAAAAAAAAAAAAAAAAAAAAAAAAAAAAAAAAAAAAAAAAAAAAAAAAAAAAAAAAAAAAAAAAAAAAAAAAAAAAAAAAAAAAAAAAAAAAAAAAAAAAAAAAAAAAAAAAAAAAAAAAAAAAAAAAAAAAAAAAAAAAAAAAAAAAAAAAAAAAAAAAAAAAAAAAAAAAAAAAAAAAAAAAAAAAAAAAAAAAAAAAAAAAAAAAAAAAAAAAAAAAAAAAAAAAAAAAAAAAAAAAAAAAAAAAAAAAAAAAAAAAAAAAAAAAAAAAAAAAAAAAAAAAAAAAAAAAAAAAAAAAAAAAAAAAAAAAAAAAAAAAAAAAAAAAAAAAAAAAAAAAAAAAAAAAAAAAAAAAAAAAAAAAAAAAAAAAAAAAAAAAAAAAAAAAAAAAAAAAAAAAAAAAAAAAAAAAAAAAAAAAAAAAAAAAAAAAAAAAAAAAAAAAAAAAAAAAAAAAAAAAAAAAAAAAAAAAAAAAAAAAAAAAAAAAAAAAAAAAAAAAAAAAAAAAAAAAAAAAAAAAAAAAAAAAAAAAAAAAAAAAAAAAAAAAAAAAAAAAAAAAAAAAAAAAAAAAAAAAAAAAAAAAAAAAAAAAAAAAAAAAAAAAAAAAAAAAAAAAAAAAAAAAAAAAAAAAAAAAAAAAAAAAAAAAAAAAAAAAAAAAAAAAAAAAAAAAAAAAAAAAAAAAAAAAAAAAAAAAAAAAAAAAAAAAAAAAAAAAAAAAAAAAAAAAAAAAAAAAAAAAAAAAAAAAAAAAAAAAAAAAAAAAAAAAAAAAAAAAAAAAAAAAAAAAAAAAAAAAAAAAAAAAAAAAAAAAAAAAAAAAAAAAAAAAAAAAAAAAAAAAAAAAAAAAAAAAAAAAAAAAAAAAAAAAAAAAAAAAAAAAAAAAAAAAAAAAAAAAAAAAAAAAAAAAAAAAAAAAAAAAAAAAAAAAAAAAAAAAAAAAAAAAAAAAAAAAAAAAAAAAAAAAAAAAAAAAAAAAAAAAAAAAAAAAAAAAAAAAAAAAAAAAAAAAAAAAAAAAAAAAAAAAAAAAAAAAAAAAAAAAAAAAAAAAAAAAAAAAAAAAAAAAAAAAAAAAAAAAAAAAAAAAAAAAAAAAAAAAAAAAAAAAAAAAAAAAAAAAAAAAAAAAAAAAAAAAAAAAAAAAAAAAAAAAAAAAAAAAAAAAAAAAAAAAAAAAAAAAAAAAAAAAAAAAAAAAAAAAAAAAAAAAAAAAAAAAAAAAAAAAAAAAAAAAAAAAAAAAAAAAAAAAAAAAAAAAAAAAAAAAAAAAAAAAAAAAAAAAAAAAAAAAAAAAAAAAAAAAAAAAAAAAAAAAAAAAAAAAAAAAAAAAAAAAAAAAAAAAAAAAAAAAAAAAAAAAAAAAAAAAAAAAAAAAAAAAAAAAAAAAAAAAAAAAAAAAAAAAAAAAAAAAAAAAAAAAAAAAAAAAAAAAAAAAAAAAAAAAAAAAAAAAAAAAAAAAAAAAAAAAAAAAAAAAAAAAAAAAAAAAAAAAAAAAAAAAAAAAAAAAAAAAAAAAAAAAAAAAAAAAAAAAAAAAAAAAAAAAAAAAAAAAAAAAAAAAAAAAAAAAAAAAAAAAAAAAAAAAAAAAAAAAAAAAAAAAAAAAAAAAAAAAAAAAAAAAAAAAAAAAAAAAAAAAAAAAAAAAAAAAAAAAAAAAAAAAAAAAAAAAAAAAAAAAAAAAAAAAAAAAAAAAAAAAAAAAAAAAAAAAAAAAAAAAAAAAAAAAAAAAAAAAAAAAAAAAAAAAAAAAAAAAAAAAAAAAAAAAAAAAAAAAAAAAAAAAAAAAAAAAAAAAAAAAAAAAAAAAAAAAAAAAAAAAAAAAAAAAAAAAAAAAAAAAAAAAAAAAAAAAAAAAAAAAAAAAAAAAAAAAAAAAAAAAAAAAAAAAAAAAAAAAAAAAAAAAAAAAAAAAAAAAAAAAAAAAAAAAAAAAAAAAAAAAAAAAAAAAAAAAAAAAAAAAAAAAAAAAAAAAAAAAAAAAAAAAAAAAAAAAAAAAAAAAAAAAAAAAAAAAAAAAAAAAAAAAAAAAAAAAAAAAAAAAAAAAAAAAAAAAAAAAAAAAAAAAAAAAAAAAAAAAAAAAAAAAAAAAAAAAAAAAAAAAAAAAAAAAAAAAAAAAAAAAAAAAAAAAAAAAAAAAAAAAAAAAAAAAAAAAAAAAAAAAAAAAAAAAAAAAAAAAAAAAAAAAAAAAAAAAAAAAAAAAAAAAAAAAAAAAAAAAAAAAAAAAAAAAAAAAAAAAAAAAAAAAAAAAAAAAAAAAAAAAAAAAAAAAAAAAAAAAAAAAAAAAAAAAAAAAAAAAAAAAAAAAAAAAAAAAAAAAAAAAAAAAAAAAAAAAAAAAAAAAAAAAAAAAAAAAAAAAAAAAAAAAAAAAAAAAAAAAAAAAAAAAAAAAAAAAAAAAAAAAAAAAAAAAAAAAAAAAAAAAAAAAAAAAAAAAAAAAAAAAAAAAAAAAAAAAAAAAAAAAAAAAAAAAAAAAAAAAAAAAAAAAAAAAAAAAAAAAAAAAAAAAAAAAAAAAAAAAAAAAAAAAAAAAAAAAAAAAAAAAAAAAAAAAAAAAAAAAAAAAAAAAAAAAAAAAAAAAAAAAAAAAAAAAAAAAAAAAAAAAAAAAAAAAAAAAAAAAAAAAAAAAAAAAAAAAAAAAAAAAAAAAAAAAAAAAAAAAAAAAAAAAAAAAAAAAAAAAAAAAAAAAAAAAAAAAAAAAAAAAAAAAAAAAAAAAAAAAAAAAAAAAAAAAAAAAAAAAAAAAAAAAAAAAAAAAAAAAAAAAAAAAAAAAAAAAAAAAAAAAAAAAAAAAAAAAAAAAAAAAAAAAAAAAAAAAAAAAAAAAAAAAAAAAAAAAAAAAAAAAAAAAAAAAAAAAAAAAAAAAAAAAAAAAAAAAAAAAAAAAAAAAAAAAAAAAAAAAAAAAAAAAAAAAAAAAAAAAAAAAAAAAAAAAAAAAAAAAAAAAAAAAAAAAAAAAAAAAAAAAAAAAAAAAAAAAAAAAAAAAAAAAAAAAAAAAAAAAAAAAAAAAAAAAAAAAAAAAAAAAAAAAAAAAAAAAAAAAAAAAAAAAAAAAAAAAAAAAAAAAAAAAAAAAAAAAAAAAAAAAAAAAAAAAAAAAAAAAAAAAAAAAAAAAAAAAAAAAAAAAAAAAAAAAAAAAAAAAAAAAAAAAAAAAAAAAAAAAAAAAAAAAAAAAAAAAAAAAAAAAAAAAAAAAAAAAAAAAAAAAAAAAAAAAAAAAAAAAAAAAAAAAAAAAAAAAAAAAAAAAAAAAAAAAAAAAAAAAAAAAAAAAAAAAAAAAAAAAAAAAAAAAAAAAAAAAAAAAAAAAAAAAAAAAAAAAAAAAAAAAAAAAAAAAAAAAAAAAAAAAAAAAAAAAAAAAAAAAAAAAAAAAAAAAAAAAAAAAAAAAAAAAAAAAAAAAAAAAAAAAAAAAAAAAAAAAAAAAAAAAAAAAAAAAAAAAAAAAAAAAAAAAAAAAAAAAAAAAAAAAAAAAAAAAAAAAAAAAAAAAAAAAAAAAAAAAAAAAAAAAAAAAAAAAAAAAAAAAAAAAAAAAAAAAAAAAAAAAAAAAAAAAAAAAAAAAAAAAAAAAAAAAAAAAAAAAAAAAAAAAAAAAAAAAAAAAAAAAAAAAAAAAAAAAAAAAAAAAAAAAAAAAAAAAAAAAAAAAAAAAAAAAAAAAAAAAAAAAAAAAAAAAAAAAAAAAAAAAAAAAAAAAAAAAAAAAAAAAAAAAAAAAAAAAAAAAAAAAAAAAAAAAAAAAAAAAAAAAAAAAAAAAAAAAAAAAAAAAAAAAAAAAAAAAAAAAAAAAAAAAAAAAAAAAAAAAAAAAAAAAAAAAAAAAAAAAAAAAAAAAAAAAAAAAAAAAAAAAAAAAAAAAAAAAAAAAAAAAAAAAAAAAAAAAAAAAAAAAAAAAAAAAATTAAAAAAAAAAAAAAAAAAAAAAAAAAAAAAAAAAAAAAAAAAAAAAAAAAAAAAAAAAAAAAAAAAAAAAAAAAAAAAAAAAAAAAAAAAAAAAAAAAAAAAAAAAAAAAAAAAAAAAAATAAAAAAAAAAAAAAAAAAAAAAAAAAAAAAAAAAAAAAAAAAAAAAAAAAAAAAAAAAAAAAAAAAAAAAAAAAAAAAAAAAAAAAAAAAAAAAAAAAAAAAAAAAAAAAAAAAAAAAAAAAAAAAAAAAAAAAAAAAAAAAAAAAAAAAAAAAAAAAAAAAAAAAAAAAAAAAAAAAAAAAAAAAAAAAAAAAAAAAAAAAAAAAAAAAAAAAAAAAAAAAAAAAAAAAAAAAAAAAAAAAAAAAAAAAAAAAAAAAAAAAAAAAAAAAAAAAAAAAAAAAAAAAAAAAAAAAAAAAAAAAAAAAAAAAAAAAAAAAAAAAAAAAAAAAAAAAAAAAAAAAAAAAAAAAAAAAAAAAAAAAAAAAAAAAAAAAAAAAAAAAAAAAAAAAAAAAAAAAAAAAAAAAAAAAAAAAAAAAAAAAAAAAA
>JAJQQW010000882.1:15000-17500 GCA_025583905.1 Ia io | reverse complement strand
AAAAAAAAAAAAAAAAAAAAAAAAAAAAAAAAAAAAAAAAAAAAAAAAAAAAAAAAAAAAAAAAAAAAAAAAAAAAAAAAAAAAAAAAAAAAAAAAAAAAAAAAAAAAAAAAAAAAAAAAAAAAAAAAAAAAAAAAAAAAAAAAAAAAAAAAAAAAAAAAAAAAAAAAAAAAAAAAAAAAAAAAAAAAAAAAAAAAAAAAAAAAAAAAAAAAAAAAAAAAAAAAAAAAAAAAAAAAAAAAAACCCCCCAAAAAAAAAAAAAAAAAAAAAAAAAAAAAAAAAATTTTTTAAAAAAAAAAAAAAAAAAAAAAAAAAAAAAAAAAAAAAAAAAAAAAAAAAAAAAAAAAAAAAAAAAAAAAAAAAAAAAAAAAAAAAAAAAAAAAAAAAAAAAAAAAAAAAAAAAAAAAAAAAAAAAAAAAAAAAAAAAAAAAAAAAAAAAAAAAAAAAAAAAAAAAAAAAAAAAAAAAAAAAAAAAAAAAAAAAAAAAAAAAAAAAAAAAAAAAAAAAAAAAAAAAAAAAAAAAAAAAAAAAAAAAAAAAAAAAAAAAAAAAAAAAAAAAAAAAAAAAAAAAAAAAAAAAAAAAAAAAAAAAAAAAAAAAAAAAAAAAAAAAAAAAAAAAAAAAAAAAAAAAAAAAAAAAAAAAAAAAAAAAAAAAAAAAAAAAAAAAAAAAAAAAAAAAAAAAAAAAAAAAAAAAAAAAAAAAAAAAAAAAAAAAAAAAAAAAAAAAAAAAAAAAAAAAAAAAAAAAAAAAAAAAAAAAAAAAAAAAAAAAAAAAAAAAAAAAAAAAAAAAAAAAAAAAAAAAAAAAAAAAAAAAAAAAAAAAAAAAAAAAAAAAAAAAAAAAAAAAAAAAAAAAAAAAAAAAAAAAAAAAAAAAAAAAAAAAAAAAAAAAAAAAAAAAAAAAAAAAAAAAAAAAAAAAAAAAAAAAAAAAAAAAAAAAAAAAAAAAAAAAAAAAAAAAAAAAAAAAAAAAAAAAAAAAAAAAAAAAAAAAAAAAAAAAAAAAAAAAAAAAAAAAAAAAAAAAAAAAAAAAAAAAAAAAAAAAAAAAAAAAAAAAAAAAAAAAAAAAAAAAAAAAAAAAAAAAAAAAAAAAAAAAAAAAAAAAAAACAGCCAAATGGGAAGCCAGCATCCCCCCCTGGGAAAATTTGTGGGGAGAGGGGTGTTCCCAGAATTGGAAAGAGGGGTGCCAAACGGGGCCCTGGGGCCTGAGGGACCAACCACAACCCCTGAGCACACGAAACTTTTTTTTTTTTGGGTGTTTTGTGGCACCGGGGCCCCCCCCTCTAGTTTTTTTTTTAAAATAAACGTAAAAACAGATAAATATTTTAAATTCATTTTAGAGGCCCCAATGGAATTGAAAAACATTTATGGAGAAACAGTGGGTTTGGGTGGGGTGAGGGGGGGGGGGGTGCCTCCCCTTCCTAATCCCCTGGGGCCCCCCTGCCCCTCACGCCCCGCCCCATAAAAAAATTTTCCCCACAAAAATTATAGGGGGAAAAATAAAACCCCCCCTTTTTTGCCTTCCCTTAACCCCCCCCTCCCTACCTTTTGCTCCCCGCCCCCCTTTCCCCCCCTATTTTGGGGGGGGTAAAAGAAAAAAGGTTTTATTTTTTTTAAGGATAATAGAAAAAAAAAAAAAAAAAAATATAATGCCCGCTTTATAATAAATCCCCCAAATCAAAACATAAAATGGTAAAGTAGGAAAAATTTTAAATAAAAAAACTAACCTGACAAAAGATAACAGAAAACCAACCCAAGACAAAATGGGTGTGATAAACAACTTAAGACATGAAATTGTCCACTCCCCCTCAGAGTTAAAAAGTCCCCCAAGGTGGAAACACAACCAACCCAAAAAAATTTTTAAGGGGAACAATAAATCTTATATTTATATTCCACCCCCCACAAAGCAAACAAAAATAACCGAAACCCTGTTTTATGGCAGCAAAATTAATTAAAAAAAAAAAAAAAAAAAAAAAAAAAAAAAAAAAAAAAAAAAAAAAAAAAAAAAAAAAAAAAAAAAAAAAAAAAAAAAAAAAAAAAAAAAAAAAAAAAAAAAAAAAAAAAAAAAAAAAAAAAAAAAAAAAAAAAAAAAAAAAAAAAAAAAAAAAAAAAAAAAAAAAAAAAAAAAAAAAAAAAAAAAAAAAAAAAAAAAAAAAAAAAAAAAAAAAAAAAAAAAAAAAAAAAAAAAAAAAAAAAAAAAAAAAAAAAAAAAAAAAAAAAAAAAAAAAAAAAAAAAAAAAAAAAAAAAAAAAAAAAAAAAAAAAAAAAAAAAAAAAAAAAAAAAAAAAAAAAAAAAAAAAAAAAAAAAAAAAAAAAAAAAAAAAAAAAAAAAAAAAAAAAAAAAAAAAAAAAAAAAAAAAAAAAAAAAAAAAAAAAAAAAAAAAAAAAAAAAAAAAAAAAAAAAAAAAAAAAAAAAAAAAAAAAAAAAAAAAAAAAAAAAAAAAAAAAAAAAAAAAAAAAAAAAAAAAAAAAAAAAAAAAAAAAAAAAAAAAAAAAAAAAAA
>JAJQQW010000882.1:0-2500 GCA_025583905.1 Ia io | reverse complement strand
CCAATTGCACCAACCTAAAATTAATATTACTTTTTCCACTCAGCCTTTTAGGAGGGAAAAAATTTGTTTTTAAAATCTTTTCCCCTCAAAAATTATACACCTATAGCCACTAAGGATGAATTATCTAAATTTAAATTCAATTCTTTTTTTTGACACTTTTTCGAAAAAAACATAAAGGAAGTGTATTTTAAAAGAAAAGAATTATATTTAAAAAAAGAACTTCACCACCCCACCGCCCCCCACCCCCCTACCCCATACCTTTAACAGACGCCTCTCCCACCCCCCCCCCTTTTTTTATCCTTTCCCCGCCTCCCAACTCCTCCCCCCCTCCCCCCCCCCCCCCCCCATCGACCCCCCCCCCTCCCCCCCCTCCCCCCCCCCCTCCCCCCCCCCACCCCCCTCCCTCCCCTCCTACCCCCCCCCCCCTTTTTCTACCACCACCCCCTCCCCCTCTTTTTCTTTCCCCCCTGCCACATTTTTCTCTTTTTTTTGTTTTTCCCCATGCACACCCCCTGCTGGGGGACCAAGCCACCAAAACCTGGGCATGTGGCCTGACCTAGACTCAACCGTGACCTCCTTGTTCATAGGTGACACTCAACACAGAACCACACCGGCAAGGCAACTGAACTGGTCTTGCTGACTATGAAGTATTCATACCAGTTGCAATTCACTTCCTGAGTGCTTTCAATGGAGCCTGGAGACACTCCCAAATTTCCCTTATTTTATGAGATCACCAATACCCTCCTTCTGGAGAGGAACTTAGTCTGCTTGTTTGGGCTTGTACTTGTGATTTTATAATGGCAAAGCCATCTTCCTGAAAATTTGTTTGAAAGGTAATGAGCTAATAATAAGCACATCTTAGACCTGTCATCATGAATTTACTGCATTAGATCTTTATCAAGGTCCTGAAGTCATGAATAAAAACTGGAAGGAGGATTGACAGTTCAGTTTAATTAAAAAGTTAATGTAGAGAGCTGGAGGTGTATAGTAGACGTACATGGAAGAGAACATGGTGTGCTTTATTCCAGCTTTGGTTAATTCCTCTTCCTGGCCTATCAATCCGAGGCCTCTGGCTAATCCATTTTCAACCCCTTAGTCTTCGGGATCCCTCTCCTCTTTCCCCCCTCAGCATTATTTTCTACTTGTTGAAATCAGAATTTTCGTTCTTCAGGGTCTTCTTATTATACCTTTTAAGACCAAGTTCCCAAATTACTAGCATCCCTGATGAGGCTCTTGCAATAATTACCCTGTTATTTTGGCTTTCTCCCAACTCCTTTATAGTCCGCCACATGGCTTGTCTTTGTTTGCTGTTTGCAGCCATACCCACACTCTCACCCTCACTTTCCACCCTCACTTTGAACTCTTAGTTTTCAGGTTCAGCAGGGCACTTTCTCTGTGAAGCTCCTTGATTTCCCCAGAGATGTCTTGTCACTTTGTCTCTTCTAGCCATTTTTTTCAACATATGTTTATTGCACACTTACTGTTGGCCGGGTAAACAAGAGCATTCTAGGCAGAACAGTTAGACGCTGAGCTCTTAGAACCATGTGCTCTGGGTATGAATCTTAGCCTCTACCATTCCTTAGCCTTGAACAAGCCGCTTACTTGTCCCTGTTGGGTTGTGTTTCTCATATAATGTAAGGATTTCATCCTATCCCCCCCCTAATCCTCATGAGTTGTGAAAGAGTCAATATTTTGGAGATTATTCATAGAAAATAACCTAATGAATATTGCATTGTATTGTCATCATTCAACCTTAGGTTAAACTCCTGAAAGCAGGGAATTTTTGCTCCATGATTATCCCCAAGGGCACTGGATCAGTGCTGGTTATAGTAGTTGCTCTAGATTTGTTGATAATTAATTGATGATTAATTTTCAGATTACTGTACTAATCTCAGCCTAGAATACGATATGCAGGATTGACCTCTCTATGATGGCAATTACTGTAAGTTTTACACAGAAATAAGTAATACAGATATTTTCACACAGTCAAATGTGCTGTGAAAGAATTGTGCAACAGTGGGAAATAGGATAGAAAACAGAGGGTGGATGAGCAGCAGTTAAGTGGGGAGGGCCTAAGCCATGCAGAGGGACCACATGTGTAGGATTTCGAAAAGGGGGCCAGGAGGTGACAACAGCTCTGCTCGGTTTAGTAGTTAGAGCGCTCCCCACAGCCTTTCCAAAGCACCTCTGAATGTCTGGTCTTTGCAAAGGACTGGGAGCCTCCTAAAGAGAAGCTCCAGTGGTATCTTATTATTAAAAGAGTTAAATATATGCAGATTGACCATCATTCCCAACACAAGATGGCTGCCCCCATGTGGTCAAGATCTGCCCATGTAGGACAACAGATGGGACACCAAGATGGCCCGCAGGGTCGTGGAGGAAGTTGAGAGGGGAACAGGCCTGCAAGGGAGGGCAGAGTTGGGGGCGATAGCCTGCAGGGGAGGGCAGTTAAGGGTGACCAGGCGGCAGAGGGAGGGTATTGGGGGTTTGAACGGGCCTG